>CAUYON010204816.1:0-10131 GCA_963573935.1 Arctocebus calabarensis | reverse complement strand
CCCCCCCCCCCCCCCCCCCCCCCCCCCCCCCCCCCCCCCCCCCCCCCCCCCCCCCCCCCCCCCCCCCCCCCCCCCCCCGCCCCCCCCCCCCCCCCAGCCCCCCCCCCCCCCCCCTCCCCCCCAGGCGGGAGCGCCGTGGCGCGCCCCCAGCCCCCGGCCGCCCCCCGACAGATCGCCCCAAACCCCCCCGCCCCCCCCCCCCCCCCCGTACTTCCCTTCTTAAGTAGTTTTGCAATCCATTCTTTGTCTCTCAGGCTGGAGTGCAGTGGTGAGATCATAGCTCACTGCAGCCTCCAACTCTTGGCCTCAAGTGATCCTCCTGACTAAGTCTTCTGAGTAGCTGGGACTACAGGCACACACCCCACCCAGCTAATTTTTTAAAATTGTTTTGAGTCACAGTCTTGCTATATTGCCCTGGCTGGTCTGGGCTGAAATGATCCCCCCACCTCAGACTCCCACAGTGCTGGGATTGCAGGCCTGAGCCACTGCACAGTCTTCCTTTAGAAATCATTTTTTGAGCAGATTTCTCGGTGGTAAAGCCTTATAATTTTTAGTCATCTGTAAATGTCCTCTTACCACCTTCTTTAAATAACAAGTAATGCTTTTTAACTTTTTATTTGAAAACAATTATAGATTCACAGGAAGTTGCAAAGCAGTGTATAAAAAAGTCTGTTGCTTCCTGCTGTTCCGCTCCTCGTGGTCCTAGCTCCCCGAGGTTCTAAGCCCCAACTTCCCACCCTTATTCCACTCCAGCTGCTCCGTGTCCAACCTGCATTCGATTGTTCATGTGATTGTTGGCCAGGTGGCCAAGTGCTTGCAGACCCTTCCTACCATGTAAGTGAGGCCAGTGAGGCCTCAAAGCGTGTGTCCTTTCTAAGCTCCTGCTGTATGATGGGGGATTCCTGCAGACCTTGGTTCTTTTTAACTGTTTATTCTTCCAGATGAACCTTAGAATCACTTTGTCAAGTTCTAGGGAAAACTCCCATTGGATATTATATTGGACTATGTTAAACTCAATTAGTTTTCAGGAAAAAATGACATGTTTACATTCCCACTTGGGAATCTGGTCTCTTTCTCTGTTATGCAACCCTTGTACATCCTTTCGTAACATCCTCCATAGTTCTCGTTAATCTAAATTCCTAGATAATTTACAAGTTCCCATTATTTTGAAGACAATTTCTTTTCTGTTGCGTTTTCTAATTGGTTATTGCTAATACATAGAGAAATACTTCTTTTTTTTTTTTTTTTTAGAGACAGAGTCTCACTTTGTCACCCTTGGTAGAGTGCCATAGCATCACAGCTCACATTAACCTCCAACTCCTGGGCTTAGGTGATTCTCTTGCCTCATCCTCCCCAGTAGTTAGACCACAGGTGCCTGCCACAACACCCGGCTGTTTTTATTTTTTGGTTGGAGTTTGGCCGGGGCCGGGTTTAAACCTGCCACCCTCGGTATATGGGGCCAGTGCCCTACTCATAGAGCCACAGGTGCTGCCCCAAATACTTCATTTTTGTATTAATATATTGAGTCTTTAACCAGCAACCCTAAGGAGCTCTATTAGTTGTTTTAGTAGTTCTCCAGTTCATTCTTTGGTATTTGCAAACATGTAATCATGATGTATCTTTACACCTTCATTTATTCCTCTTACTTTTTTCTTACTGCATTGGCTTTAAAGATCAGCAACCTGATTGCTTCAGAAATCATCCGCAATGAGGACATCAATGCACGGGTGAGCACCATCGAGAAATGGGTGGCTGTGGCCGACATATGCCGCTGCCTACACAACTACAACGCCGTGCTGGAGATCACCTCTTCCATGAACCGGAGCGCAATCTTCCGGCTCAAGAAGACGTGGCTCAAAGTCTCTAAGCAGGTGCGGGTAGGAGGCTGGCACCACTGCCTGCCTGGGGCTGGGTTGTGGCTAGGGCAGGAAGACCAATGGCCTGGCCACTGGGCATCCACATGAGGGCAAAGGACTGGGCTGAGGGCCAACACACTCTGGCGACAGAGCATCACTTCTCCTGGGACCAGATATCAGACCCCCAAATGTGGCAGTAAGATCTGAGGGACATTAATACCTATTCCCACTTGAGGAATTAACACCCCCAAAGTGGGCAGTATTGGTCCCAATGCTCTTCACTCTTCTTGAGTTGGGACAGAAGAGTGGTATCTGCATGGGGGTCCCAGCCCAGATCTGCAGGAAGGCTGACAGTGGTCAGATGATCCTGCAAGTCCCTTCCCAGGGTTCCAATCTCACCCACCCATCTGGCCACCAGAGTTAGCAGGTCCCCGATACCTGTTGGATAGTTGGTCACTTTAAATGTGGGCTTGATCTTTACTCATTCAAAACAAGATTCTGAAAAACCATAGGTAGATTCTTTCTTGGGAATAAAACTCCCTGTACTGGCGTCATGGGGGGCAGTTCTCCTTAAAGGAGGGCACAACGGTGCACTTGGTGGATACCCAGCCCCCACCTGCACGTGTGCCGGGGCTGGACAAGCACCGCCGATGGCTGAGATGAGCCTCCGAGAGCACTGATAACTGGACAGCCACGTCTGAGCTGCTGGATGGCCGTGCAGTACCCAGTGGCTCCAAGGGGCCTGTCTCATCTGGGCTGCTCTGGGCTTACATACTGTGTCCCCGTCATTGTTCTCTTTATCACCTGCTCCTCGCTACCCTCCTCACACCAGTAGCAGGTCATGATCTATGCACCAAGCAGGCAGTGTGTCCTTGAATCCTTCCTGCTCAGCAGCAAACTCAGGACAGCCCTGAGACTTCTCTGCCGCTCTTTCCCTGCCTCCAGTCAGCCCGGCTCCTGATCACAGCAAGGCTGCAGGCAGGGACGCCCTTGCTTCCCAGTAAGGGTGGGCCTCTTGCTTCCTGGCACCCAAAATACCAGACTTGGAACAAGGACTGTGGAAGATAAGTGAGCAGCCTCCAGGAAAGAACAGAGGCTGGGAGTGCGGGGCTGCAGACACATCTGGCCACACATGGCATATGCTGTCATGAGCTCCTGAACTCAGGGCTTAGGCAAGGCTCTACAGAACCTCCAAGTCATCCAGGCTAATTTGGCCTGTGAAGGTTCAGACAGGGCTGTGGGCAGGCTCTGGGGGTCCAGCCTAGGCGCATGTCTCTCTCCTCCTGCCCTCTGCTACAAGGACAATGCCATCTTTTCCAAAGGCCCTCCAGGCCAGGCTCCAGTTCCCCATCCTACCGGGGGCTTCCTGGAGCCACACTCCTTGCATTTCTTGGCTTCATTCTCTATCATCACCCTCCTTATGGCATTGGGGGCCTTCCTTCTTGGAGAAAATCTCCCCTTCTTGGAGACTACAAAGTTAGTACTTGAAGTTACTTATTGGTCAGGGCATGTGGCCCAGCCTATGTTCTAGGATGTCACTCAAGACCTAGGGCCAGCTGGCCTGGTCCATAAAGCAAAGAGGCCTCTGGCAGCACATCCCCCCACCCCATGTGTCCACACAGCACCTGGTCAGACCAGAAGGGCAGCTCATCATCTCTCTGCAGGTATCCGGTGGACACTGTGACCCACCTAAATGGCCTCATGTCTTAGATGGCCTGACATGTTGCCTCAATAGCTCATTTTTTCTCTCCTTTAAACGTGCTTGACCAAAGCTGTTGAACAGCATTATGTCCAAGTCTGCTCCCACCTTTGGCAAGAACTAAACAGTCAAGTTTTATTTGGGAGTTTTCATTTCTTCTTTCTTCTTTCAATCCCTTACCCATCCTCTTTGCAAAACAAACAAAAGAAAACTCTGCCTTAGGAGAGGATCTGGTGATGACATCCCTGTGTAGCACAGTACAGGTGACTAACAGGGTTTTGTGTGTCACCTCTCCCAGGATGGTTGTATTTTAACAAAAACAAAAGACCTGCTTTGGCTGGCAACACATTTGGCCCCTTTGGGAGGGAACACTTTGGGCCAATCAAGAGTCTTCCATCTGGTGAACAGGAAGGGGTGGTGTTTGGAGACCATTTATCATTTTTCTTCCCGACACTGCTCCTGGCTTGATCCCTGGTTTCAGTGACATATCTATCCCAAGGGCCACCCCCTCATTTCTGCACAGTGGTGTACAGACCCCCGCAGAGACTCCTGAGATCCTTGAGGTTTGGTGTCCCAGGAACATCAAAGGACAGACATTTCTATCCTGGCAATAAGGTGCTTAAGCTGCTTCAATTGGAACTCACTTTTTAAGCAGCATCTGGGAAAATTCTATGGTCGCACAGGATGTGGAAGGAATTAAAACATGCCCAACCAGAGCCGCACGCTTGTCCCAGGCATACAGAAAAGCCGCTCTCAGGATACCCTGTGTATACTCTCATGGCCTCTCAGCACAGTGACACTTCACTCAGAGCTGTGTGACCCCTGGGGGTCTCCTGACCACGCCTCTGTGTCTCCTGAACTAGTAATGCCCTTAGGGAACATCTGGACCTACCCTTACATTCCCCAGATGGGGAAACTGAGGCCCAGCAAATCAGGAGGAGTGGTGGTTTCCCTGCAGGCAGTCAAGCCCCAGGTTTCCTGCTCAGCCCCCACCAGCCCCCTCTAACCTGGCACCACACCAGGCCATTCCCTGCAGGTGGTGGGAAAGAAGCAAGGATGCAGCTCTGGAAAGTGACCAAGAATGGGAAGGAAGCTGGACCTGGGGTGGCAGTGGCCAGGCATCTGGGCTTTGCCAGCATCTGAGCAGACATCACAGTGGAAGCAGATGGTCCACCTGACTCGGTTTGGCTCACGTTATCCTGACGCGTGTTTCTTTCTCCAGATCCAGAACACACCTGTGCTCTGAGCAGGGTCGGCCCAAACCAGAGTACCAGGGCTCTGCAGCAATGCGGCCCTGAGATGAAAGGAGTGCAGGCTTGGACACAATGCTGTTCGACAGCTTCGGACATGTTTAAGGGAGAGAAGGGGACACCCTGTCCCCTTTTTTCTTCCATCAGAGGGAAGCTTCTTGTTTTCTGTGGGCAGATTCCCCAGTTAGAAATCTAACCCAAAGACTGCACATGCACTTGACCTGGCCAGCATCCCCCAAATCTGACCCAAAGGCTGTTTGTGTGCTTAGCCTCTGGGGCCAGGGTCCCCCCGACCGGCACTCTGGTCTCATGTAATTCATGGCTGATCTCTGGTGTAGTTTCTTGCCACATTCTGGACTTTGAGCAGCAGAGCTGGAAAGGGAGTTTCTGTTCTAAGTCACCATTTTATAAATGATGCTGCCAGGGCCCCAGAGGTAAAGTATTTCCCTCGGGCTGTGCAGAGAGAGGAATGTAAGACCTCACTGGACCCAGGGCTGTCTCTGTGGGACAGTCTGGTCACTTCAGACGAACTCCAGCCACAGAAACACTGCTCCAGGCCATTGTGTACTGGGCCTGGCTTGGTCATTTGACAAACCCCTTGGCCATGGGTTTCCTCCTCCATACTCAGGACTTTTCTTCTTTGGTGATCAGTTCATCTGCCATCTTTTTTCTTGATGGTTAAATTTGGGTGGTGTGGCTGGTACATAAGAAAGGAAGGTACAAGAAGAGGGTCACATCTTCTGGCTATACTTCTTAAGAAAGATCATGATAAGGAACATCGGCCATCCCCTGCTCTGTGTGCAGGCCTGGGAGTCACCCAGCAGGTCCTTCTAAGTCAGCAGGTCTCAGAATCACACAGAATTTCCAAGGGCTAAATATTCACTCAAGTCCCCTATGCCCATTTCCTTGCTTCTCATGGACAAGGGAGCACAAGCACATGAAACAAATACTCCTAGGGAGTTAGGGGCAAAGGTCCCAGACCCAAGAAGTCCCCAAACCCAAAGGAATGTGGTTCTGGAGACCTGGAGGGCAGCATGCTGGAATGAGGGCCTGGGCCCCGGGCCATGACGTGCACTGTGTGTTAGTAAACGCTTCTGATTCCTTCTAGACAAAAGCTTTGATTGATAAGCTGCAAAAGCTTGTGTCATCAGAGGGCAGATTTAAGAATCTCAGAGAAGCTCTGAAAAAGTAAGTGTGTGTCGTTTTGTCACTGTTATTTTTAAAATTGTAGACCCAGATTGCGGAGGAATTCATATACTACCCCGGCTGGGGCAGGAGGTCTGTCTGTCTGTTCCTCTGTCTACCCACAAGACCCCTCTGCTTTCCCAGA
The DNA here is from genome assembly GCA_963573935.1 of Arctocebus calabarensis. Taxonomy (NCBI): domain Eukaryota; kingdom Metazoa; phylum Chordata; class Mammalia; order Primates; family Lorisidae; genus Arctocebus; species Arctocebus calabarensis. The sequence goes on along the minus strand of CAUYON010204816.1, from coordinate 3,996 downwards.
CCCCAAAGGTGGAGTTCCCCATTGTCCGCCAAAGAAATTCCAGGATTGAGTGGCATTTCTCAGGCAAAGCACAGGAAGAACCCTGGAATCCCAGAAGCATGGTAGCTATGATAGTAACAGTGATGCCAGATCCCTTCATTCTAAAATGCAACTTCTCTCATGTTTCAACAGTTCTGACAGCAGGATATGTCTTAATGTCAGTGTGTTTAATGTGATTGTTTCCCTTCCTGCCCAACCATAAATCCTCTGAGCTTGAATGTGTGTCATGGACAGTGGCGTCTTGGAATCAGGGATGTGCCCCACAGCTTGCAGAGCGCCCTCCTGTGGTGGGGAGTGGGGCTGCTCCACCTCGCGCTCTGGCCATTTGCCCGGGATGATGCTCTGTCCAGGGACTCTCCTGTGCCCTGTGGCATCTTTAGCAGCATCCCTAGCGTCTACACACAAGATGCTAATGATCCCCAACCCCTAGTTGTGACAAGCAAAAATATCTCCAGACATTGCCAAATGTCTTCTGAGGGGCAAAATCATGTTCCTTGAGAGCCAGTATGATCCAGCATCTCCTCCCATCCTGTTTTTCAGGGCTAAGAAACCAAGGAGTGAGTTAGTAGCTGGCCCAAGGCCATGTGGCCATGGCGATAGAGCCAGACCTGGCCCAGGCTGGCGTCCAAGCCCAGCACTCTGTGTGTTGCCTTGGCTCCACGACGTCCCAGTGAGCTCTCTCAGGCTGGCAGGCACCTGCTGCTCACGTGGCCACACTCTCCTGTGAAATGGCGGGGTTTGCTACCACCACTGCCCAGGGCTCCTGCACTAGTCTGCCCTCCTTTCCCTGACCAAATGTCCCTTTCTCTCTCTCCGATGGCCACTCACCAGACCTTAAAGAGACCCAGAGCCCAGGAAGCCTCTCCTCCCTGCAGGGATCACATAATTGTAACCAATGTGGGGCCCCTCTGAGTTCACCACCCCTGATCCTGGGGATGGGGCCAGCCAACTCCAGCCCTTGACGGTGGCTTTGATGCACTGCTCACCGCGCCTACCGCCCCGCCCCTGCCAGTCTCATCTGCCTCCTCTTCTTGTTTCCTTCCTGCCGTACTTGGCTGTCCCTGCCAGCCGTGTATACCAGCGCCCTGACCATCTCCACTCTGTGTCTCAGACAGACGCTCCATCCGTCTGTGCTGCCAGCCTTCTCTCTTCTGCCTGGGTTCCCTGCAGCCCCATGCACAGCGCTTGTGGGGAGCTGCCCCACCACGTACTCACCAAGCTGTCTGCTACCCCGGGGCGCCCCGTCGCCTCTTTTACATGGCTTCCTTGTCTGCTGCACCGCCGCTCCATGTCTCTGTGGTCCCCGCCTCCTCGTCTCAGAGTTCCCGTCCTGGCTTCCCCCTTGCAGGTTACCCCTGTGCCTGTGTAAGTCCCTCTCCTACATTATGCCTGAAGCACAGGGCAGCCTGGAAGCTAAGACTGTCACACCAACCAGGCTCTGGCCTAGTGGAGACCTTGGCAGGTCCCATGGAGCAGGGAGGGCCTGAGGCAGCCGGGAGCAAATGTTTCCTGTGCTCCTTCTCCTGAGGCCCTGGGGATTCATGGACAGCGATGTCACTTGAACACTGGGACAAGGGACAGTCATTGGGGCTGAAGCAGCCTGGTGACAGTCTGTGGGCACACTGGGCCCCTGTGGTGGGCCTCACCATGCAGGTCCTCAGCCCTGTTGTTAAGTTCTGGGCATCTTTTCTAGTGTATAATTAAAATATCCAATGTGGGCCAGCACCAGGCTGGAGAATGGCCCTACTTCCTCTCCCATGGAAGAGTTCACCACACCCTCCGGCCACTCTTTAATGTCACTTGGTTACCAACAGTCTTTGCCATGTGTTGCCCCTTCAGTCCTCTGCCAGGGCTCCCTAAGAGTGACTTTATCTCCCTTCTTCATTCCCTTAGCCTAAGCTCTTGCAGCCTGCTCTCAGCCTCCCAGAAACCAGAACCTTCCCACAGCCCTATGCAACAAAAATTTGGCCAAGAACTAAATTTAGCAGTGAATTTTGGTTACCAGCACTTTCGGGGCTAATTCCAGTTTTGACTACCCTGTCTAATCTCAACCCAGCACACATTTGCATATCTGCACCTTTTGTGTTTAATTTGAATAGGAAGTCTTGATTTAGAGGAACATGTAGGACAGGCTATTATTACAAGGGTGCTGCAGTGAAAGCTTGTCCCTTTGTTCCCCTACATTAAGGATAGGAACAGCTATGGAGGAGAATGTCACCTGGCTGCCGGGGTAAAAATCCACTTGTCTACATGGATATGATGAGGCCAAAGCTAAAGTTCTAGAGTTTCAGGGGCTCCAGCTGGGCCAAGAATCTGTTTCTATCTTGATTTTCTGCCTGTGCCCATACAGCAAAGCCCACCCTCCCACTGCTCACACAACAAAGCAATTGGTGTCCAGGTGACAAAAGCAAGATTGGACTCCCCACCCCATTGCAACCTATTTTCAGAGTTTGAGCACCTAAGGGCTCTGTGCCCAGCACCCGCACCTGCACCCTGGCCCTGAGTGCCCTTCACACCCTCCCTGAGGCCCTTCATCGGGTAGGTCTGGAGGCGGAGGAAGAGAGGAGACACCAACCATAGCCAACAGACCCTTGTCAGAGAGAGTGGCCATCCCCACATCTGGGCAGGGCAGAGGGAGAGCAAGGGCAAGGCATCCCTAGGAGTTTGTGTAGAGCAGATCGTGCAGCCAACTCTGGCCATCTGCAAGTGGCCCCACAAGATCTCTGTCACTTGACATTATCAGGACTTTCTTGATAAAAGAAACATCAAGTTTGGGGGCACTGAACAACCACAGGCAAGGTCAGGATGCCAGGTGCCACCATAGGGCCCTGCCCAGAATCCAGAAGCAGCTTCTAGGATGGGCTGGGGTATGTCCTCTCTGCTTACTGAAAGGTCAGCTACTGGTGGGGGCTCTGCCAGCAGAGGAGGCCACCCCCGTAGTGGCTTTGCTAGTTCAGCGCTGGCCAACAGCAAGGCTGGACCCTGCCTGAGAGAGGCCAAAATGCCCACGTGAAAGGAAGGCTCAGAACTGACCAGGCATTGGGTGTGCGTCCTACCTAAGGCCCTGATGCTCACGGTTCATTCCCCGCATAGCACACCCTTTGGGGCCTTCCGCTGTCCCATTTTAGGGCCCTAGCAAGCCCATACGTTTGTCTGCATAGCTCTGGGTTTGGTTGGTGTATGTGAATCAATGAGAGTGCTCTCCCAACCCCCAGCCACCAAGACAGCTAATTAGGGACAGAGGTCAGTACTAGGACAGGGAGGTGCCACTTGCAAACATGTCACCTACTAACGGCTAAATTGTGAGTCCCCATAAATACCCAGGGGAAACTGACCTCAATGGTCAGAAGATCCCCTTCTGATCTCTCCCTGAGCTTTCTCACTGTTCTGGGGGGAGAGAGGGGTCAGAAACACCAAAGACCTTCAGAAGCCCCCTGAGTCCCAATCGTTCCCAATCAGCTTGCCTCCCTTCCTCCCCTCCTTCCTTGAGCTCTCCAAGATTACCTGTCACCACAGGGGCAAGATACAGGGGAGAGCACCTCTTAGAACCTATAGGTCACAAACTGCCATAACCTCCCAACTCCAGAGTTACTTCTCAGAACTCGGGATTATTTCTTCATGAGACCCACAGACCTGAGCTTCGGAATAGGAGCATGATAAAAAGGAAATAAAAAAATGAAGCACATAATACTCACATACTCAAAGGGCCAGAAGGGCCCAGAGCAGTCCACCAGGGGTCCGGATGACCCTTTTATTTTTTTAACAGCCCACATTAAAAAATTAAATATTTTTTAGTCTCGGTGCCTGTGGCTCAACGGGCTAAGGCACCAGCCACGTACACCTGAGCTGGCGGGTTCGAATCCAGCCCAGGCCTGCCAAACAACAATGACGGCTGCAACCAAAAAATGGCCTGGCATTGTGGCAGGCGCCTGTAGTCCCAGCTACTTGGGAGACGAA
>CAUYON010204812.1:0-21594 GCA_963573935.1 Arctocebus calabarensis | reverse complement strand
TTTTCACTTTTTTTTTGAGACAGAGCCTCAAGCTGTCACCCTGGATAGAGTCCTCACAGCAACCTCCAATTCCTGAGCTCAAGCGAGTCTCTTGCCTCCGCCTCCCAAGTAGCTGGGACTACAGGCACCCGCCACAATGCCCGGCCATTTTTTGGGTTGCAGCCGTCATTGTTGTTTGGCGGGCCCAGGCTGGATTCGAACCTGCCAGCTTAGGTGTATGTGGCTGGCGCCTTAGCCCGTTGAGCCACAGGTGCCGAGCCACTTCTCCTGTTCTTAAGATTGTAGAATCAACTTTTTTGATATAGTTAGGGAAAAGTTTGTTTTATGGTGTCACTATGTAGCACAAAGATGATCATGATGACCTATCATCAATAAAATATACTTGTTTTTTTCTAGTGATGTTAATGAAAATTTAATTTTATATTTTTTACCCTATTATTTTTAATTTAGACTGGAACAGAAAGTAATAAATTTTGGATTCAAGTATTAGGAAGGAATCTTTTGCTTAGAAGGGATCCTGAGGATTGGGTGCAGTGGCTTATACCTGTAATCCTGGCACTCTGAGAAGCCCAGGCAGGTAGAATTGCTTGAGCTTAGTTCAGGACCAGCATGAGTAATAGAGACCCTATCTCTCTTAAAAGTAGAAAAACTAGCAGGGTATGGTGATGCATGCCTATAGTCCCAGCTATTGGAGAGGCTAAGGCAAGAAGATCCCTTGAGCCTGAGATTTTGAGGTTGCTCTGAGCTATGATGCCGTGGCATTTTACCCAGGGCAACAGTGAGACTCTGTCTCAAGAAAAAAAAGGGGGGTTCTTGGGAAATAAGATGCTGCCTCCCCATGGAATATGGAAAATAATCATAATGGGTAGCATTTGTTGGAGTACTTATTAGTGACTTATTGAGGTCATTTTGTGTATTATGGATTAACTTAGTTTTCACAACATTTCTATAAGATAGGTTCCCCTTTTAGAAATGAGGGAATAGGCTCAAGGAAGGTTACTTATCCAGGGTTAGAAAAGTCAAATATTTGGCACATCAAAATCCTTGACTTAAGCGTTATACAGATATTCATGTAATAAAAACCCCCGCTAGATAATACTTTGAAATAAGAAAAAACAAACTGCAGTTGAACCTCCATGGTTGACCACTTCCCTACATTGACCACCTCCTTACATTGACCAAATTTTCATAGACTAGACATAAACCACATGCATGAATCAATCAATCAGTACAATAGACCTATTTCCTTATATTGACCAGTTATAGTCTGTTGGGTTGTTGACTTAACAGAGATTCTACTGTATATCTCACCTTAAAAAAAAAAAAGGGTCAAATATTTATCAGTTGGTAGAAGCCAGGATTTGAATGCAGTGAGTCTGGGACCATAATCCTTGATCTGTTTTCTTTTCTTTTCTTTTTTTTTTTGAGAAAAAGTCTTTGTTGCCTTAACTAGAGTGCAGCATGATCATAGCTTACCTCAGTTTTGAACTTTTGGGCTCAAGCAATCCACCTGCCTCACTCTCTTCAGTTGCTGGGACTATATAGGTGCCTGCCACCACACCTGGCTATTTTTTTCTATTTTTAGTAGAGATAGTATTACTCTTGCTCAGACTGGTCTTTAACTCCTGAGCTCAAGTGATCCTCCCACCATAGCCTCCCTGAGGGCTAAGATTACAGGTGTGAATCAGTGCACCCAACCTGAATGATTTAGTTTATTTTATTGAGACAGGTCTTATTGCTGTGTTGCTCAGGCTAGAGGTGGTGTTATCATAGCTCATTGCAACCTCCAAGTCCTGGGTGCAAGTGATCCTTAGCCTTCAGGGTAGGCTGAGACTACAAAAATATGTTACCATGCTCAACTGATTTTTAAATTTTTTGGTTGCAGCCATTGTTGTTTGGTGGGCCCAGGATGGATTTGAACCCGCCAGCTCAGGTGTACGTGGCTGACGCCTTAGCCCGTTGAGCCACCGGCGCTGAGCCAGTTTTTAAATTTTTTATAGAGATGGAATCTTTCTATGTTGCTTAGACTGATCTCAAACTGCCTCAAACAGTCCTCCAACCTTGGCCACCCAAGGTGTTAGGATTATAGGTGTCAGCTACTGTGCTGAGTCTTCTCTCTTTTCTTTTTCTCTCTAAATCAGTAAGTTGTATCCCTAAATATTTCAGTATTGATACATCTCATAAGAGTAGAGAGTTGTCCAGTACAACTAAGTTTTTTTTCTGTCCTGCGCTGTTTACATTTTCCATGAGGTTTGTAAGTATTAGGCGCCATGTGAGTGTAGTACATGGTTTGTAAAGGCCAGATTTCTGGCAACTACAACTGAAGACAGAAAAGTAAAATGGCCAGGTGGGGTGGTTCATACCAGTTTTCCTAGCACTTTGGGAGACTGAGGTGGGAAGATGACTTGAGCCTAAGAGTTCAGGGCTGCGGTGAGCTGTGATCATCTCAGTGCACTTCACACTAGGTGACAGAGTGGGACCATCTCTTAAAAGAAAAAAAAAGTAAAATGACGTTGGTATGATTTTTCTGTATAGGCAAAATAAAGTAACAGAAGAGAAAGGAGATGACATTGGCAACATATGCTGGAGGCTGGAGTTATCTTATGTAGAAACAAGTACATTAAGGTAGCTTTGAGGTTATGAAATCTTTGCAGCCTCTTGATAAAGATGTTAATAAGAATGAGCCTAGCTTAAGAAGAAGAAGTTAAAGTAGAGGACAAGGCTCGGCGCCTGTGGCTCAATGGGCTAAGGCTCCAGCCACATACAGCTGAGCTGGCGGGTTCGAATCCAGCCTGGGCCCGCCAAACAACAAGGATGGCTGCAACCAAAAAATGGCTGGGTGTTGTGGTGGGTGCCTGTAATCCCAGCTACTTGGGAGGCGGAGGCAGGAAACTGAATTGGAGGTTGCTGTGAGCTGTGATGCCACAGCTTTCTATTCAGGGTGACCGCTTGAGGCTGTCTCAAAAAAAAAGTAGAGGGAAAAATCAGTAATGGTTCAAATGGAAAGATAGCAAGGTATTCAATTATCTAGAAACTTTTTTTTTGAGACACAGTCTCATTTTGTTGTCCTTGGTAGAGTGTGCTTCAACAACCTCAAACTCTTAGGCTGACTTGATCCTTTTACCTCAGCCTTCCAAGTAGTTGGGACTGTAGGTGCCTCCTACAACACCTGGCTGTTTTTAGAGATGGGGTCTCGCTCTTGTTCAGACTGATCTTGAACTCCTGAGCTCAAGCAGTCCACCTGCCTGGGCCTCCCAGAGTGCTAGGATTACAGGTGTGAGCCACTGCACCTGGCATATCTAGAAAGTTCTTAGTGGAAGCTGTCATTTTCTATTTATGTTGGATTACTAATATCTTACTATACTCTAGGTTAATGTATTTTATTTTCATTGTTAGGCAACATCTTTTATTGTTAAGGTCTTTCTTTACATGAGAATACCTTTTGTGAATAACAGTTGGCCCTCTGTACCCATGGGCTTTGTATCCATGGATTCAACCAATCCTGGACTGAAACTGAACATGTACAGACTTTGTTCTTGTCTTTATTCTTTAAACAATACAATGTAACAACTATTTGCATTTTATTAGCTATTACAAGTAATCTAGAGATAATTTTAAGTATATAGAAGGTTATATGTAATACTACACCATTTTATATCAGAGACTTGGACATCCATGGATTTTCATGTCTTTGAACCAATCCCCCATAGGTACAGAGGGGCATCTCTATTCAATTCTTTATGTAGAAATGATGGTACATTAAGGTAGCATCTCTATACTTTATCAGAAGGGACAACAGGGATTAGGATTGGTTTGAGTCCTATGAATCCTTCCCTGTTGTTCATTTTGCCCTTCATGGATAATATATCAAATGATGATAAAAGAAGCCCCAGGTCTATATTTAGGGCCGAAAACGGAGCACTACTTTGTTTTGTTGTTATTGTTGTTTTGTTTTTTGCTCCTGGACTTGTAGGTTGTGTTTCTTTTTGTGGAAATCTATTTGGTGGGTATAAAGGATTTTAGTTAGATGAAGAACAGTATCTAGTATGGGTCACAAATCACATGTTAATTTAAATGTCAGCAAAGCTTTTTTTTTTGGAGACAGTTTCACTCTGTCACCCTGGGTAGAGTGCTGTGGTGTCACAGCTCACAGCAAACTCAAACTCTTGGGCTTAAGTGATTCTTTTGCCTCAGTCTCCCAAGTAGCTGGGACTACAGGTTTCCTTTACAGTGCTCAGCTATTTTTTTGTTGTAGCTGTCGTTTGGCAGGCCCGAGTTGGGTTCGAATCTGCCAGCCCTGGTGTATGTGGCTGGCGCCCTAGCCGCTGAGTTATAGTTGCCAAGCCCAGCAAAGCTTTTGAAGTAGTTTGTGTGCTTGCACTTTTTTAGTATCTTCATTCATTGATTCATTTATTTATTTATTTATTTTCTTTTTTGAGACACAGTCTCACTTTGTCACCCTTGGTAGAATGCTGTAGCATCATAGCTCACAGCAATCTCCAGCTCTCAGGCTTAAGTGAGTCTCTTGCTTCAGCCTTCCAAGAAGCTGGGACTATGGGTACCTGCCACAGCATCTGGCTATTTTTTTTTTTTTTTTTTTTTTGAGACAGAGCCTCAAGCTGTCACCTTGGATAGAGCGCCGTGGCATTATAGCTCACAGCGACATCCAATTTCTGGAGTCTCCTGCCTCTGCCTCCCAAGTAGCTGGGACTACAGGTGCCCGCCACAATGCCTGGCCATTTTTTGGTTGCAGCCAATCATTGTTGTTTGGCAGGCCCGGGCTGGATTCGAACCCACCAGCTTAGGTGTATGTGGCTGGCGTCTTAGCCCGTTGAGCCACAGGCGCCGAGCCGCATCTGGCTATTTTTAAAGCCTGGGAGTCTCGCTGTGGCTCAGGCTGGTCTTGAACCTGTGAGGTCAGGGCAATCCACCTGCCTCAGCCTCCCAGAGTGCTAGGATTACAGGTGTCAGCCACTGTGCCCAGCCCTTCACTCATTTATTTTTGAGACAGATTCTCACTCCATTGCCCTGGATAGAGTACCATGGCATCATACCTCACAGCAACCTCAAACTCCTGGGCTTGAGCAATCAGTAGCTGGGATTATAGGTGTGTATACCACCATGCCTGGCTAGTTTTTCTATTTTTAGTAGAGATTGTCTAGCTCAGATTGTCTAGCTCCTGAGCTCAAGCAATCCATCCCAGAGTGCTAGGATTACAAGGTGTGAGCCACCCCACTCAGACCTATTTAGTAGCTTTAAATAACCTCTAATACTGTGATGAGCCTTGTTACTTGTATCTCTAGCTCAGTCCACCTTGAGTTCTAGACTCCTGTATCCCAACTACCTGCTTGACATCTCTAGTTAGATGTCTGATGGGCATCTTAGATTTGAGATATCCAAAACCAAACCTCTGATTCCACTTGCCTCTAACCTTTTCACCTACAGTCTTTGCTGTTTCAGTAAGTGGTAGCTCCATTCTTTAGTTGATTAGGTCAGAAACTTTGATTAATTTTTTTAAAATTTACTTCATATTTTATTGAAGAGATGCCTGAGTTTTTCAACATGCTTGATTCTTCATTTTGATTAAAACTTCTAAGTGGACATTAAGACTAACTGAACAGGCTTGGCGCCTGTGGCTCAACAGGCTAAGGCGCCAGCCATGTACACCTGAGCTGGTGGGTTCGAATCCAGCCCGGGCCTGCCAAGCAACAATGATGACTGCAACCAAAAACTGGCCGGACGTTGTGGCGGGCGCCTGTAGTCCCAGCTACTTGATAGGCAGAGGCAAGAGACTCGCTTGAGCCTAGGAATTGGAGGTTGCTGTAAGCTGTGATGCGACGGCACTCTATCCAGGGTGACAACTTGAGGCTCTGTCTCAAAAAAAAAAAAAAAAAGAGTAACTGAACAACCCCATAAAAAGTAGCATCTGACATAGAGTCGAGAAACTGGCAGTTGGAACTCTGATTTTCTCCATTGCTTCTTTAGAAGCAAAATCCTCAATCATGTGATATAAAGTAGAGTGAAACTCAGTTTCTTCTTTAAGTGATTCAGAAAATGCCTCACTATCTTCCTAGATCTAAAGTGTTTGTGTTTTATCACCATTAAACATTAAAAGGGCCCAATTAGTATTCTCAGTACATTTTTCAGTAAAGTGTTCCTTCCCTTTAAATATGAATTTTGTGGAATTACCAGGTAGGATTACAATTTAAAAGCACAAGCAGAACTTAGTACGGCCAATTGTTGATAAGCTTTCATTTCCTACAAAGGAACCTTAATTTGTATTTGAATCTCAGTAAATATTGAAGTCACAGTCAAAAGTGCTTTATTTATACCAAGTAAGTAGTCTTAGTTCCCACGACTGGTGTGGCATGTTACTCTTGAGTATCTTAAATGAAGGTATTAAAGGGGACTGAAACTTTCCAAGCTGAATGTTGTAAGTCTTCTTGTTTGTAAGATATATTTCTGATGTCATCAATTCTCCAATGTTTACCTTAGAACCATAGGGCCCTCAAAAACGATTACATGGTCATCCTCAAGCAACCTCTACAGGTAGGAAACCGTTATCTGTTTCACAGTCTTCTATTGTTTCTGGAGGATATGCGTGTTTCTGTAATCCTTCTTTGAGCATCTTCTGAAGCTTTTCATGACTAATTTCATCACCAATTCGCATTTAATGGCTTCAGAGTCTTCCTTAGTAACCTTTTGATTTTCTTGAGGTTTGACCACAAATCATTTATCTTGAATAATTTTTTCCATATTTCCACTGTCCGGCTAAAGTACTAGCTTATCTGAGAATTATTTCTGTGACTACATTCAATTTAAGATGGAGGAACTCTTGCAGTTGTAGAATTGATTTTTGGTGCTATATTATATTTTTATCTTACAAATTACATGGAGGAGTTTTCAATAAAATTAACTTCAGTTTCTCAATTAACTGAAGATCAATAATTTGCTAAATGAAACACTTAGGTAGGTATATTGTGGCTGAATCATTTTTGATTCCTCTCTTATTTTCACACCATGCATGCAAGAAATCTTGTGTAGCAAACATTGTTAGCGCCTCTTCAAAGTATATGCAGATTTAAAAAAAATTTTATTTATTTATTTTTATTTTTTATTTTTGTAGAGACAGTCTCACTTTATCGCCCTTGGTAGGGTGCCCTGCTGTCACACAACTCACAGCAACTTCCAACTCCTGGGCTTAAGCCTTGCCTCGGCCTCCTGAGTAGCTGGGACTACAGGTGCCCACCATAACGCCTGGCTATTTTTTTGTTTTGCAGTTTGGCCGGGGCCGGGTTTGAACTCGCCACCCTCGGTATATGGGGCCTACTCGCTGAGCCACAGGCACCGCCCTATGCAGATTTTTGATTATCTATCAGTAGCTCCACTGCTACTACCCAACATCCATGTCTTTGATTAGTGTCAGACCTGCTTCTCTTGTCCTTTTCTAGTTTCTCTAAACGTAGTGATCACTGTGATCCTGTTTTTCCTTTAATCGAATTTAAAACACAATGTAACTATTGTTTTTTGTTATGTATTCATTTTGTTCAGTGAGCATTTTTTTTTTTTTTTTTTGGCCAGGGCTGGGTTTGAACTCACCACCTCTGGCATGTGGGGCTGGCGCCCAACTTCTTTGAGCCACAGGCACCACCCTCAGTGAGCATTTTTATATGCCCTGTGAATTAAAAAATCAGGTTGACTTGGAATTTTCTGTATAATAAAACTAAGTTTTTTGCAACTACTGTGTATTCTAGTTCTCAAAAAAATGTTATTTTTGAAGTACTTATCAGTTGTTATTCACTGTAAAAATTAACCTAAAAGGGGAAATTAGAGTATTTTCATGGTTATCTGATTATATTCTTGTTTTCTTTTTTTTTTTGAGACAGAGTCTCACTATGTTGTCCTGGGTAGACTGCCGTGGCATCACAACTCAGAGCAATCTCAAACTCTTGGGCTCAAGTGATTCTCTTGCCTCAGCCTCCCAAGCAGCTGGGATTATAGGCACCTGCCACAACGCCCGGCTATTTTTTGGTTGCAGTTGTCATTGTTGTTTAGAAGGTCCGGGCCGGGTTTAAACCTGCCAGCTTCAGTGTATGTGGCCAGCACCCTATTCACTGAGCTACGAGTGTTGACCCTATATTCTTGTTTTTCTTTGTAGACTTTGTTGTTAAGATGAAATTTTTAAAAACCAATTTTCATTTTGGGGTAAATTTAGATTTATAGAATGTTAGAGCTGGAAGGAAGTTTTGTAGTCTTTGGGCAGATCACTTAAACCTCTCTATGCCTCATATTAAGATTATACTTGCTGCAAAGGGTTGTTTTGAGGATTAAGTGAATAATATATTTATTAGTGGAGCCTTAATTTATTGAATTCTTACATTGTATATGTACTGCACTATTCTGAGCACTTTATACTATGTATATATTAATTTATTTAATCCATACAACAGCACTGTTAGACACAGGTATCGCTCTCATTTTACAGGTGGGGAAACAGATTCAGAAAACAGGCATAGAGAAGTAGATAACTTGCCAAAAATCATTCAAAGCTGGGAATCCATGAAATTTAGTTCTACTTATAAAGATAATGTTGGCAAAACTGTTGAAGTATAAAGTAAAATGTGTTGATCACTAAAAACCTTGATGGAACAATAATTTGAGAGTTGTAAGTCTGTCCAGAAAGTTGTGAAAAAGTGGTGATAAAAACTGTATGGGTAATTGCAGAGGCAAATATCTGAATGCCCTTATGGCATCAGTAGAAGAATTTTTTCCTCCCTTAATCTGGTAAATAGATCTATAATGAATTTTTTTACAAAAACAAATTATATATGTGTGTGTGTATATATATATATATATATATATATTTTTTTTTTTTTTTTGAGACAGAGCCTCAAGCTGTCACCCTGGATAGAGTACTGTGACATCACAGCTCACAGCAACCTCCAATTCCTGGGCTCAAGCGAGTCTCCTCCCTCTGCCTCCCAAGTAGCTGGGACTACAGGCACCCGCCACAATGCCCAGCCATTTTTTGGTTGCAGCCATCATTGTTGTTTGGCAGGCCCAGGCTGGATTTGAACCCGCAGCTCAGGTGTACGTGGCTGGCACCTTAGCCTGTTGAGCCATAGGCGCCGAGCCACAAATTATATTTTGCAAATGCTAAAGCCTACTAGAAATTCTGATACTTGGATGAGTATCATAGGATCATATATTTCGTGTTGATTTCTTTGTGGCTTTCTTATTAATCAGTAAGGTATAATCTGCTTTTTTTTTTTTTTTTTTCTGGGAGACAGTGTCTCACTTTGTTGCCCTTGGCAGAATGCCATGGCTTATACTCAACAGCAGCCTCAAGCTAGTTATCTCAAGTGATCATCTTGCCTCAGCCTCCTGAGTAGCTGGGACTACAGGTGCCCACCACAACAGGGCTAGTTTTAGAGATGGGGTCTCACTCTTGCTCAGTCTGGTCTTGAACACCTGAGCTTAAGCAATTCACCTGCCTCAGCTTCCCAGAGTGCTGGGGTTACAGTCATGAGCCACCATGCCTGGCAGGTATAGTCTACTTTCCTTATTTTTTTCTTTTTTTCAGTTTATCCAAGTAAGACTCATGATTTCTTTATAAGTACATGGGTCATTGCAAAATTTTTGAGATATACAAAAATCAAGAAATATAAAATCCTCTTGGACAGAAACAAATGAAGCCCTTCCTGCAACACGGATAAGCTGAGCATGTTCAAATTTGATGGGTAAATCTGAAAGGGCGCTGTCAACTGTTTCTTGGAAGTAAAATAATGGACTGTAACACAGTCTGTCTTAAAACTTTCATAGTAATCCATGTACTAATGAGAATAGAAGTTTCCCTGGAACATTTAGTGGATTCATTAATTATTTATATTAATATTTATTGAAACACCTATTATACATCTGACTCTGCTCTAGGTGCTGAGGGCACATTAGTGAACACAACAAAGTTCTTGATCTCACCGAGCTTGGATTCTATTGGTGGAGGGTTAGATGTTAGAAATTATATGAAGAAAAATCAGGGTATTAGAATGAAAATGACTGGAATGTATGCTTACAGGTAGAGTAATCAAGAGTGATCAATCAGGGAAAGCTTTGAAAGAAATTGAGAAGATACTTGAATGCGGTGTGGCAGTCACCCTTGCTTTGGAGAAGATGTTTCAGGCAGAGGGATAATAAGGAAACTAATGTGGCCATAGCACATAGAGTAAGAGAAGAGTGTAGAAGATAAGAGAGATACAGAAGTGGGGCAGAGGAATGCAGCCCTCTATAAGGATCACGTTCAGCCTTCTAAACTTTGATTGAGCTGGGAAATCTTTGGCAGGTTTTTTATTTTTGTTGAGAGAGAGCCTTAAGCCATCACCCTGGTTAGAGTGCTGTGGCATCACAGATCACAGCAACCTCTTAATTCCTGCCTCTGCCTCCCAAGTAGCTGAGACTACAGGCGCCCGCCACAATGCCCGGCCATTTTTTGGTTGTAGCCGTCATTATTGTTTGGCGGGCCTGGGCTGGATTCGAACTTGCCAGCTCAGGTGTACGTGACTGGCCCCTTAGTCCACTGAGCCACAGGCGCTGAGCCTTTGGCAGGTTTTGAGTAGAGGAGTGACGTGATATGATTTGCCTTCAACAACATTTAGCTGCTGTGTAAATATACTGTAGGCTAGTCATTTGTGATGGTATTTGGCTGTCTAGGATCTTTTGAACCTTGCTGTGTTTGGCACATTTTGGCCTTTATGAATTTCATCCCTAATTCAAATTTTTGGCCTTTTATTTGTAACGAGGACACAAGGCATATAAGCCAATCTCCTGAATCACTCTAGTAAGAAGCATCACTGGAGTCTTGAGTTCTGAACTGAGCAGACAGGTTTCCTTGCTGAAGTTTTGGCAGTAGTTTCCCTCTTTCAGGCATATGATGGTTTTCCCCCTAGTTGTTTTAAGTTTATGGCACAGAAGTGCCATTGGACCACCTTTGTAATAACAAGCTGGAGGGCTTTGGAGAACATTCTCATAAGTATCACGAGATTGGAAAAAGAAGCCTGACATGTACTCAAGCCCAATTTGAAACTAGGAGTTTAACAATCACAGACTCATATGAGAGAAAAATCACAATTAAATTCAAGATGAAGGAGGGCGAGGGTTCAGTAGCTTCCCACCCAGTGAGGACAATACATACAATATGGTACATACCTGGGTGTAGGACACAGCTACAACTCTGACTTTACCCTTTCATGTGCAGGTTATATAAGCTAATGGTTTATACCCTCATATTAATCTGAACTTAAAAAAAAGGAAATAGCTTTGGAAAGGCAGGACAGTGTTGGTGTTTTTCCACATATTTCGGGGGTAATTATGGTATGTACTGTAGGCTTATGGGGATACCTAGGTAGTCTTGAGAAAGATAAAAGTGAACAGAGTATCATTATCAAGTAATAGAATGTTACTTCAAGTGAGGGAATATTGCGTGTGAAGTGGAAATTGAATAAGATCACACTGGAGAATGTTTTCGTATTTATGGAAAATCTGTAGATTTTGGGTTAATTTCCTGTGTAGGATTTGGATGTTGATTTCCAAGGAGCACAAAATTTTGTATTCCTCTTTGAGTCTGGTGTTTCTTTGCCTGGTCCTTCATTTCTCTTGATTTAAGCCTGACCATTGATAAGAAGCAATGGTATCAGTACCAGGGCGTATGTGTTTATAGATTGATAAAACTTGAACTAGGAGAGTCTAGCAAGTAACAAAGGATCAGGGCTAGATCCTTTGGTTAGGAACTGGAGTAGAAACTTAGGTGGCTTGGAACTTGGAAATTAGGAAAATCTGTAACAAGCAGACATCAGATTCAAAGGTGAGTGGATTGGCTCGGCGCCTGTGGTTCAATGGGCTAAGGCACCAGCCACATACACCTGAGCTGGCGGGTTTGAATCCAGCCCGGGCCCGCCAAATAACAATGTTGGCTGCAACCAAAAAAAAAAAAAAAAGGACTGGGCATTGTGGCGGGCGCCTGTGGTCCCAGCTACTTGGGAGGCGGAGGCAGGAGACTCGCTTGAGCCCAGGAATCGGAGGTTGCTGTGAGCTGTGATGCTATGGCACTCTATCCAGGGTGACAGCTTGAGGCTCTGTCTCAAAAAAAAAAAAAAGTGAGTGGATTAAAGGTGAGTGTTCAGAGATGGATGAATGTTTAACATCTTTCAGTGAGATTGGTTGATAAAGCCATTTTCTGTCTTTACTTTTTAAGCTATTGACTAGTTGCTAAAGTATAGGAACAAATCTCAGTTTAGTAGGTCCATACCCTGCATGTGGGAGCAGGCAATTTTGTAGTATCTGACCAAGGTAAGTAGTGTAAGGATTGGAGATTAGCCAGGGCTCCTGTGGAGTAAACTATGCCAGTTTCAGTCACTAACTGTGGAAATCAAGGGTAAACATATATATTTTTTGGTCTGTAAAAAGGGTTCTTCTTTAGTATTTCATTACATTTTTCCCCCCACATCCTAGAGGTGATGTCAGTTCAGATTTTGAAAGGTCTTTATCAAAATCATATTTTGATAAATGAGAAAGGTCTTTATCAAAATCATATTTTGATAAATGAGAAAAACAAAAGTTTTTCTTTAAAGTTTTTTATAGTCACATCAGAAATATGATGAAATACTTTGTTTATGATGAAGGTAATAGAATTATTATAGAGTTTACCATGAAATCACTGAAACCAAAATTGCCTTCTTGGCATTGCCTCTGATTTACTCTGTGACCTTGAGTTTGTTTCATATTTCTCAAACCTCAGTTTTCTTTACAATGTGCTAATTGTTTTACATTATAAGTCTGTTGAGTAGATTAAGTGAAAAATATATATATATGTATAGCAGTACAGAGCCTGGCAGATAGCAAAAGCTTGATAAAATTTTAGTTATTTTACATCCAGTCCATTAGCATTATTGTTTACCTAGTTGGGATTTCTTCTCTGTACATTTCTCAGAGTACATTTAAGAAAATTGGAATACTTTTAAAAATAAGCATCTATAACTTAGAATTTTTAATTTTTCCCTTTATTCTCTCCCCCATCATAGCAGAAATAGGATTATCTTTCCCTTTAAATATGTGAAATGTGAAGCTTTTTAAAAAAACGTTTTTTAATGTGTTTTATCCAGATTTTCATGTGAATTTTAAAATACTAGATTTCTAAAATAGGACTGGGAAGAAGCAGCCTTAGCATCATATTTTGAATGTATTATACAATGAAAAACTAAAGATACTAAAAGTCATGAACAAATAAAAATGCCCTCATTCACTGTTGTTCAGCCTGGTTTGGTAGGCGCGGTATAGTAAGTTTCAAAAAAAGATTTTTTCAAGAATCTTGAAAAAAACATTTTCAAGATTTTTGCATGTAAAATTGAGAGGTTCATGAATCCCCTGTAGAGGCCGTGCAGTCCTTTTTTGGTACCCATGGCAATTGGATCCTCAAACTCTTGGGCTTAAGCCATTCTTTTGTCTTAGCCTCCTGAGTAGCTGGTACTACAGGCTCCTGCTACAATGCCCGGCTGAGGGTTCTCATTCTTGTGAGAATCTAATGCTGCTGCTGATGTGACAGGAGGCGGAGCCCAGGTGGTGATGCCAACAGCGGAGGACAGCTATAAATACAGATGAGGCGTCACAGTCTATCCCTCAGCTCACCTGCTCTATGGCCTCATTGCTTCCTAATAGGCCATGCATTGGTATGGCTCCACGGTCTGGGCATTGGGGACTGTAGCTTTACATCATTTCTAGATTACTTGTAATACCAAATACAGTGCTTACACATACTTCATTTGGGTGGATTCAACAGAGTAGTTAGTATGAGGCAAATTCTAATTTTGTCTTTTAAAGCTTTGTGGAATCTCCCCCCACCTCCAATATTTTGAATCTACATTTGGTACAGTTCACAGATGCAGAACCTGTGGTAATGAGGATCAACTTTATTAAGGTTTTCCAGAGACACAGAAACAGTAGGATATACATACATGTTTGTGTGTGTGTGTGTGTGTGTGTGTGTATGGATGGATAGATAGGTAGGTAGATGGATGAGTGGGGACTTATTAGGGGAATTGGCTCATGGGATTATGGAGACTAAGAAGTCCTACAATAGGTTATCCGCACAGTGGAGATATAGGGATGCTGGTATCATGACTTGATCCAAATCTTAAAGTCTGATAACCTGGGGGTTTCTGGAGTGAACCTGAAGTTGTTTTCTTTTTTGAGACAGAGTCTCTCTATGTTGCCCTTGGTAGAGTGCTGTGTTGTCACAGCTCACAGCAGCCTCAAACTGTTGGGCATAAGTGATTCTCTTGCCTTATCCTCCAAAGTAGCTGGGACTGCAGGCACCCACCATAATGCCTGGCTTTTTTGTTGTTGTTGTGGTTGTCATTATTGTTTTAGCTGGTTAGGGCTGGGTTGGAACCTGCCACCCTTGGTGTATGTGGCTGGTGCTGTAACCACTGTGCTATGGGCACCAAGCCTAAAGTTCTTTTCTTTGAGACAGAGTCTCACTTTGTCGCCAGTGCCATAGCATCATAGTTCGCAAAAACCTCAGACTCTTGGGCTCAAGCAATTCTCTTGCCTCAGCCTCCCAAGTAGTTGGGAATACAGATACCTGCAACAAAACTGGGCTATTTTTAGAAATGGGGTCTCCCTCTAGCTCAGGCTGGTCTGGAACTCATGAGTTCAGCTGATCCTTGGCCTCCCAAGAGTGCTGGGATTACAGGGGTGAGCCACTGGGCTCAGCCTTCAGCCTAAAGTTCTAATGTCCAGAGGCAGGAGGGGGCAGGAAGGAGGAACGGGGAAGGGTAAAGAGAGACAAAGGGATAGAGAGAAGAGAGGGAAAATAATTTGCCTTTTCTTCTGCCTTTTTATTCTGTCCTGATCCCCAGGTCATCTTCTGTATTCAATCTGCCTATTCATAGACCATTCTCCTTTGGAAACATCCTTAGGAACACATCCAGAAAGAATGCTTTGACAGCTGTCTAGGTATTCCTTAATTCAGTCAAGTTGACACTTAAGATTTACCATCACAGAGGTGCATGGATCTCAGATTAATATGTGTATTTTTATGGTAGAGGGAAAAACAAGGTGGGTTATAACTAGTCAACACTAATGAAACTAAGTGCTTAAGTGACTTCCCAAAGATTTGATACCTAGTCTGTAATATTTTGTATTGTTTCAGCTTACTCAACCCTGCTGTTGTTTGAAAGCAGCAATAGAAAAATATGTAAGTGAATGAGCATAGCAGTGTTGGAAAAACAGGTGGCTAACTGAAACTGGACTTTGGATTGTAGTTTACCAACAACCCGTGTTCTATTCATACATTGCCATATTTGGGAACTTCTTCTACTCAGTAAATTATCTGCGCTGTCAGTCAAGGTAATTTTTGCTTAAATGATTGCACCTGTGATACCTAGCCTTATTAAAGTACTGTTATATGCTTAGATTAAAGCAAGTGTATAGAAACAAAGGGACACAAGTTGTGTATCCCTTATTTAAAATGTTTGGGACCAGAAGAGTTTCACATTTTGAATGTTTGGAAAATTTGAAATTTTCCATAATGTTGGTTGAGTAATACTAATCTGAAAATCTAAAATCTGAAATGCTCCAGTGAGCATTTACTTTGACTGTCTTAGTGCTCAAAGTGTTTCAAATTTTAGAGCATTTTGGAATTTTGATTTTTTTATACTCAACCTGTATGGCTGCCAAGGTCAGGTAATTTCCATATGAGGAAAAGTTGCAGTGCTTCTCCAACTTGAATTTGCATACATATTACTGTGGTAATCAGGTAGGGCTGGGGTAGAGCCTTATTTAAGTTGCTTCAAGGATCAATAGAAGTCTTAGGATTCAGCGTTGCTAAATTTGCCCAGAAGTACCTATACTGCCAGTCTCCAAAACACAGTTTAAATAGCAAGGTTCTGTTTGTTTAAGAAAATGCAAAATGCTATATACAGAAAAAGATTTAATTGGATGACAACTGAAACAATCCGTAAACACAAATTTCCAGTCTCACTGGAAATAGTATGAATGGACTTGTTATTTGAACACATGGTGAGTATTAGGTTTCCAGATTTTCTTTTAGCTTTTTAGCCACAGTGTTGAGCTGGGCCTTCCAGTCTTCTAAGAATTTCTTGCAAATGGTATAGTGAGTTGCTACTTTGTCAACTGTTACTGTCCCTTAACATTGGTTTCCCTTAGTGTTCTTTTGATACTTGTAATCACTAGTTGTCATTTAATCTTTTATTTTCCTCATCCTATGTGAAATAGGTTGTCCTATTAGCAAAATATTAGTTACTTAGGAATATTGAATCGTTACAGAAGATGCCAGTAGTTTATTGGAATTGAGTAGAATGTTGATTTTATTTATTTAATGAGAAGACGAGTTGGAATATTTTGGGGGGGCAGTTTTTGTGGTTTTATTTAAACACAAATAAAATATGCACATGAGCTGTCTGTTCATTTTCTTTGCTGCACTGCCTGGAATTGGGATTGGTGACTCTGACAGTCAGCTGGGCTCCTCTTTCCACAGTGGCTTTGTGGTTCTTGGAGGAAACCTTGTGAGCAATCTCTACACAGTAAGATTTGCTGCACATTAGCAGTGCTTCCAGCTCCGTGATGTTGTGGACGAGGAACTTCCGAAAACCACTGGGCAGCATATACTTTGTTTTCTTGTTGCTCCTGTCACCGGTGTTGGGCATCAAGATCTGGCCCTTGAATTTTCTCCGAACCCTGTTGTCAATACCTCTGGGTTTCCACTAGTTTGCTTAATTTTGATGTTCTGACTGGTGCTGGATAAATTTCTTTGTCCTCTTTTTGACAATGTTTGGCTTCGCAAAGGGTCTGAGGGTGTCCATGATGCCAGGGAATTAAAGGGGGCCTGATGGAGACTGCAAAAATGTGGATGGTCAATGATTAAGACTCACTGAGTAAGTTGGAATATTTTGAATTATGTTTTTATGCTTTTTAAATTTCTGGAATTTATTAATGAAAAATTTTATAACTTAGGGAAAAAGTAGAAAGAAAGACCCAATACCCATATACCTATCACTTTTATAAAAATTTTAATTTTAATTTTTAGTTTTTCTTCCTTCTTTTGGTACCATAACTTGATATGGTAGAGTCTCAGTTGCTGTGCGGATGAGTGTCTGGTGTTGAGTGTCCTGGCATCATTATAGCTCATGCAACCTCAGCTCTTGGGTTCAAGCCATCCTCTTGCCTTAGCCTTTCCAGTAGCTGGGATTGCAGGTGCCCACCAAAACGCCTGGCTAGTTTTTCTAATTTTTAGTAGAGATGGGGGTCTTGATCTTACTCTGGCTGATCTTGAACTCCTGAGCTCAAGCAGTCCATCTATCTCTGCTTCCCAGAGTGCTGGGATTATAGGCATGAACCATCATCTGATTCAGTTTTTTATTTTTTTAAAAATTTAGCTTTATTGAGATATAGTTTACATGCAATAAAATACAAAAATTAGTGTTAAGTATACAAATCTATGAATCTTTTGATTGCTTCTGGGCCTTTTGACTAGGTTCATATCTGTAAATTTTCAGAAATATGGCTACCATACCATAATCATAATATAGAACATTACCCAAAAGTTTCTTGTGCTATTTGATGTCAATTTGAAATATTTTCCTTTTCATTTCTTTTTTAACCTGTGGGCTATTTAGAAATGTAAGTTACTAATACTGGAGGATTTTCTTGGATATCTGTTATTGATTTAATTCTTTTATTAATTATTATTATTATTTTATTATTATTATTATCTTGATAAAGAGCCTCAAGCTGTCGCCCTGGGTAGAGTACTGTGTCGTCACAGCTCACAGCAACCTTAAAGTGTTTGGCTTAAGTGATTCTTTTGCCTCAGCCTCCCAAGTAGCTGGGACTACAGGCACCTGCCACAATACCCAGCTGTTTTTTTTGTTGTTGTTGTTGCAGTTGTCATTGTTGTTTTAGCTGGCCTGGTCCCGGGTTTGAACCTGCCAGCCTGGGTGTATGTGCCCGGTGCTCTACCCACTGAGCTGTGGGCACTGCCCTGTTATTGATTTAATTCTGTAATACTCAAAGAGCATACTCTAAGATTTTAGACTTAAAATTTTTTTTTTTATGAGGTAGAGTCTCACTTTGTTGCCCTGGGTAGAGTGCCCTGGTGTCATAGTTCATAGAACCTTCAACTTTTGGGCTTAAGTGATTCTCTTGCCTCAGCCTCCCAAGTAGCTGGAACTACAGGCGCCTACCACAACGCCCGACTATTTTTTGTTGCAATTCTCATTGCTGTTTTAGCTGGCTGGGGCTGGGTTCGAACCTGCCACCCTTGGTATATGGTGTTGGTGTTCTACTCATTGAGCCGTGAGCCCTAGACTTTTAAAATTTATGGAAACATGCTTTATGGTCTAGGACTAAGGTCTGTCTTGTTGACTGTTCCATATGCCTTTGAAAAGTGTATATGTTCTGTCAATTAGGTCAAGTTCTTTGTATTCAAGTTGATAGTGTTCAAGTTTTCTGTATCCCTGCTGATTTTTTGTCTGCTTATTCAGAAAGAGGTGTTATGATTTCCAACTCTAATTATAGATTTATCTACTTCTTTCAATTCTGTCAACTTTGTCTTCACTTTGAAGCTCTATTATGTATGTTTAGGATTATGTTCTTGTTAAATTACGAAATGTTTCTCTTTATCTCTCATTATACTGTTTGTTTTTAAGTTTACTTTTTCTGATATTACTATAACCATCCAGCTTTCTTTGGGTTAATATTTGGATGGTCTATTTTTATATCTTTTTTATCCTTTTTAAGCAACTCATCTTTATTTTTGTGTTTAAAGTGTCAGTTAGCATATATTTGCATTTTAAATAATGAAAAGATGGTTTTTGCCTTTTAATTTCTATCATTTACTTTCCTTTTTTTTTTTTTTTAAAGAAATGGTGAGGCTCGGCGCCTGTGGCTCCGTGGGCTAAGGCGCCAGCCACGTATACCTGAGCTGGCGGGTTCGAATCTAGCCCCCAGGCCCGCCAAACAACAATAACAGCTGCAACCAAAAAAAAAAAAAAATGGCCGGCGTTGTGGCGGGCGCCTGTCGTCCCAGCGACTTGGGAGGCAGAGGCAAGAGACTCGCTTGAGCCCAGGAATTGGAGGTTACTGTGGCTCTGTCTCAAAAAAAAAAAAGAAATGGTGAGTTTTTTGTATGGGGCATGATCATAGCTTACTGCAGCTCTAAACTCCTGGTCTCATGTGATTCTCCTGTCTCAGTCCCTCTAGTAACTGGAATTGGAGGTATGTGCCACTACCCCTGACTAAGTTATAAATTTTTTTGTTTTTCTGAGACAGAACCTCAAGCTGTCACCCTGCATAGAATGCTGTGGCATCACAGCTCACAGCAACCTCCAATTCCTGGGCTCAAGCAAGTCTCTCCTCTGCCTCCTAAGTAGCTGGGGCTACAGGCGCCCGCCACAACGCCTGGCTATTTTTTGGTTGTAGCTGTCATTGTTGTTTGGCGGGTCCTGGGCTGGATTCGAACCACCACCTCAGGTGTACGTGGCTGGCGCCTTAGCCCGTTGAGCCACAGGTGCTGAGCCTAAGTTATAAATTTTTTTTGTAGAGGCAGGAACTCACTGTGTTGCTTAGGCTGGTCTTGAACTCTTGGCCACAAGTGATCCTCCTACCTTGGGCCTCCTAAATTGCTGGGTGGGATTACATGTGCGAACCACGTGCCTGGCCTAGATCATTTACTTTTGTTTTTTTTGCAGTTTTTGGCCAGGGCCGGGTTTGAACCCACCACCTCCGGTATATGGGGGCCAGTGCCCTACTCCTTTGAGCCACAGGGCCGCCCTAGATCATTTACTTTTAATGCAATTATTGATATAGCTGAATTTTAAACTACCGTCTTAAGTATTTATTGTCTGTCTTTTCCCTCTTTTCCTGCTTTCTTTGGGATTTACTTTAATGATTTCATTTTATCTTTGCTATTGGGTCAATGTGATTTACCTGTCATTTCTTTTTTTTTTTTTTTATCGTTGGAGATTCATTGAGGGTATAAGAAACCAGGTTACATTGATTGCATTTGTTAGGTAAAGTCCCTCTTACAATTGTATCTTGCCCCGCCCCCAAAAGGTGTGGCACACACCAAGACCTGACCCCTTTCCCTCCTTCCCTCTCTCTGCTCTTCCTTTCCCCCACCCCTCCCTCCTTTTTCTCTCTGCTTTCCACTTCCCACACCCCCACCATGTCATTAATTGTTATTCATTGTCCTCATATCAAAATTGAGAACATAGGATTCATGCTTCTCCATTCTTGTGATGCTTTACTAAGAATAATGTGTTCCACTTCCATCCAGGTTGATAGAAAGGCTGTAAAGTCTCCATTTTTTTTAAATGGCTGAATAGTATTCCATAGTGTACATATACCACAGTTTGTTAATCCATTCCTGGGTTGGTGGTCATTTAGGCTGTTTCCACATTTTGGCGATTGTAAATTGAGCTGCAATAAAGAGGGGTAGATGCCCAGTAATGGGATTGCAGGATCAAATGGGAGGTCTAGTTCGAGTTCTTCGAGAGTTCTCCATACTTCCTTCCAAAAAGGTTGTATCAGTTTGCAGTCCCACCAGCAGTGTAAAATTGTTCTCTTCTCTGCACATCCACGCCAGCATCTGAAATTTTGAGATTTTGTGATGTAGGTCATTCTCACTAGGGTTAGATGGTATCTCAGGGTGGTTTTGATTTGCATTTCTCTAATAATTAGTGATGATGAGTATATGTTTTCATATGTTTGATAGCCGTTCATCTGTCTTCTTTAGAGAAGGTTCTATTCATGTCTCTTACCCATTGATATATGGGATTGTTGACTTTCTTCATGTGGATTAATTTAAGTTCTCTCTAGATCCTAGTTATCAAGCTTTTGTCTGATTCAAAATATGCAAACAGCCTTTCCCATTGTGTAGGTTGTCTATTTGCTTTGGTTGTTGTCTCCTTAGCTGTACAGAAGCTTTTGAGTTTAATTAAGTCCCATTTGTTTATTTTTGTAGTTGTTGCAATTGCCATGGCAGTCCTCTTCATGAAGTCTTTCCCCAGGCCGATATCTTCCGGTGCTATTCCTATGCTTTCTTTCAGGATTTTTATTGTGTCATCTCTTTTTTTTTTTTTTAATTGAATCATAGCTGTGTACATTAGTTCAATTATAGGGTACAGTGTGCGGGCTTCATATACAATCTGAAATATTTTCATTCACGTGTTCGACATAACGTTCATGAGATTTTCTCATTTACTGTGTGAAATTCTTTGTGTTTGGCATTTAGTAGGTTTCTCCTGACCCTTCAAAGATGCACCTCAAGTGTGATTCCACCCTTTATCCTCTCTATCCCCTACCCTCTCCCTCCCCTTCCTTCCCTCTCCCCTTTCCCCATTTTCTTGTGCAATAATTGGGTTGTAGCCTTCACATAAAAGATATAAATTTGCTTCATATTAGGGCTGTATATATTGGATACTTTTTCTTCCATTCTTGAGATACTTTGCTAAGGAGAATGTGTTCCAGCTCCATCCATGTAAATATGGAAGAGGAAAAAGTCAGCATCTTTCTTTAAGGCTG
>CAUYON010204806.1:0-14492 GCA_963573935.1 Arctocebus calabarensis | reverse complement strand
GCTGGGACTACAGGCGCCCGCCACAGCGCCCGGCTATTTTTTTTTTGTTTTGTTTTGCAGTTCGGCAGAGGCCGGGCTTGAACCCGCCACCTTCGGTATATGGGGCCGGCGCCCTACTCGCTGAGCCACAGGAGCCGCCCTTTGAGTTAGTTTTTAAACAGGAAGTAAGATGGGATCAAATGTTATTCTTTTTCTAGGTGAATATCTAATTATTTTAGCACCATCTGTAGAAAAGACAATTTTCCTCTCATGGAATTGTTTTGGCATTATTAATTTTTTTTTTTTTTGAGACAGAGCCTCAAGCTGTCGCCCTGGATAGAGTGCTGTGGCATCACAGCTCATAGCAACCTCCAGCTCCTGGGCTCAAGTGAGTCTCTTGCCTCTGCTTTCCAAGTAGCTGGGACTACAGGCGCCCGCCACAACGCCTGGCCATTTTTTTAGTTGCAGCTGTCATTGTTGTTTGGTGGGCCTGGGCTGGATTCGAACCCGCCAGCTCAGATGTACGTGGCTGGCACCTTAGCCTGTTGAGCCACAGGCGCCGAGCCTTGACTTTTTTTGTTTGTTTGTTTGTTTTTTGCAGTTCAGCCAAGGCTGGGGTTGACCCGCCATCTTCAGTATATGGGGCCAGCACCCTACTTGCTGAGCCACAGGTACTGCCCTGTTTTGACACTTTTATCAAAAATCAGTTGATGATAAATGTTAGACTTTGTTTCTTATTTCTCAATTCTGTTCTCCTGGCCTATATGTCTATCATTATGACAGTCTCATACTGTTTTGTTTAGTGCAGCTTTGTAATATGTTTTGAAACCAGGAAGTATGAGCCCTCTTACTTCATTTTTTTCAAGGCGACTTTGGGTATTCTAGGTCTCTTGTGTTTGTATGTGGCCCTTAGGGTCAGCTTGTAAATTTTTGCAAAAAAGCCACTTGGAACTTAGATTGGGGTTGGATTGACTCTATAGAGCAATTTGGACAGTTTTGTCACCTTAGCAATGTTACGTTTTTCAATCCATGAACTGGATGCCTTTCCATTAGTTTAGATCTTCTTTAAATTTTTTAAATCATGTTTTGTAATTTCAGTGCACAAGTCTTGTACTTCTTTAGTTAAATTTATTCCAAAGTATTTTATTTTATTTTTGCTATTATAAATGGAATCATTCCTTAATTTTATTTTCTGGTTGTCATAGGGTATAGAAATACAATAGATTTTTGTATACTTGTCTTGTTTCCTGCAACTTTGATGAACTTGTTCCTTGGCTCCGACAATTATTTTGTGGATTCTTTTTTTTTTTTTTTTTTTTTTTTGCAGTTTTGGCTGGGGCTGGGCTTAAACCTGCCACCCCTGGTATATGGGGCCGGTGCCCTACTCCTTGAGCCACAGGCACTGCCCTATTTTGAGGATTCTTTGAGATATTTTATATATAAGATCCTGTCTTCTGTGAATAGAGGTAATTCTATTTTTAGATGCCTTTTATTTATTTATTTTTTCTTGATTGTCCTGGCTATACTTTGTAGTACAATGCTGAACAGAAGTGATCAATGAAGGCATCATTTTCTTTGTCCTGATCTTAGGGCTTACATTTGTTGTCACACACCTTAACTATGATGGGGTTTTTTTTTGTTGTTGTTGTTGGGCAAAGTCCCTCTTACAATCCTGTTTTGCCCCAAAAGATGTGGCACACACCAAGACCCCAGGACCCCACCCCCCTCGCTCCTTCCCTCTCTCTGCTCTTCCTTTCCCCACCCCTCCCTCATTTTTTCTCTCTCTGCTCTCCCCTTCCCTCACCCCCACCATGTCAATAATTGTCATTAATTGTCCTCATATCAAACTTGAATACACGGGATTCAAGCTTCTCCATTCTTGAGATGCTTTACTATGAATAATGTGTTCCACTTCCATCCAGGTTAATACAAAGGCTGTAAAGTCTCCATTGTTCTTAATGGCTGAATAGTATTCCATAGTGTACATATACCATAGCTTGTTAATCCATTCCTGGATTGGTGGGCATTTAGGTTGTTTCCACATTTTGGCAATCATAAATTGAGCTGCAATAGACAGTTCAGTGCAAGTGTCCTTATGATAAAAGGATTTTTTTGCTTCTGGGTAGATGCCTAGTAATGGGATTGCAGGATCAAATGGGAGGTCTAGCTTGAGTTCTTTGAGAGTTCTCCATACTTCCTTCCAAAAAGGTGGTATCTAGCTATGGGGTTTTGATAGATGTCCTTTACCTGATTGAGGATGCTCCTTTTGTTTCTGTTTTGTTGAGTGTTTTTATCAAAAGATGTTTGAATTTTTTCCAGTTTCTTTCTCTGTATTCTTTACGATGATCACATGGTTTTTGGCATTGATTCTGTTAGTATGATATATTACATATTAATTTTCATATATATTTTTTTTGAGACAGAACCTCAAGCTGTCACCCTGGATAGAGTGCTGTGGCATCACAGCTCACAACAACCTCCAACTCCTGGGCTCAAGTGAGTCTCTTGCCTCTGCCTCCCAAGTAGCTGGGACTACAGGCACCCACCACAGCGCCTGGCCATTTTTTGGTTGCAGCTGTCATTGTTGTTTGGCGGGCCTGGGCTGGATTCAAACCCGCCAGCTCAGGTGAACGTGGCTGGCGCCTTAGCCCATTGAGCTACAGCCGCCAAACCTAATTTTCATATGTTAAACCATTTATTACCAGGACAGATTTCACTAGATTATGGTTTATAAGTCTTTTTATGTGCTACTAGATTTGGTTTGCTAGCATTTTGTTGAAAATTTTTGTGTCTATATTCATAAAGAATATTGATCTATGGTTTTCTGTTTTTGTGATGTCTCTGTCTACTTCTAGTATGTAGGTAATACTGACCGCACAGAATGAGTTAGAAGGTGTTCCCTCCTCTTCTATAGTTTGGAACAGTTTGTGAAGGATTAGTGTTAATAAATCTTTAAACATTGAGTATAATTCACCCATTAAACCATCTGCTCCTGGGCTTTGCTTAGTGAGAAGTTTTTTTGATTACCAGTTTAATTGCTTTACTTGTAGGTCTATTCAGATTTTTTTATCTCTTCTTGAATTCATTTTGTTAGTTTATGTCTTTCTAGGAATTTTCCCATTTTTTATCTAGGTTATCTAATTTGTTGGCATATAATTGTTCATAGTAACGCATTATAAATCTTTCTCGTTTTTGTAAGATTGATAGTAATATTACCTCTTCTATCACTAATTTTAATAATCTGAGTTTTCTCTCTTTTTTTCTTGATCAGTCTAGCTAAAATTTTATCAATTTTGTTGATTCACAAGAACCAATGTTTGGTTTTATTAATTTCTCCTATTATTTTATATTTCCTATTTTATTTATTTCTTCTCTAATCTTTGCTACTTTCTTTTTCTTGCTTTGGGTTTAGTTTGCCCTTATTTTTCTAGTTTCTTAAGGTGAAATTTTAGGTTATTAATTTGAAATCTTTCTTAGTTTGTTACATGGGCGTTTACAGCTATAAAATTGCCTTCCAGGCACTGCTTTAGCTGCTTCACATAAGTTTAATAGGTTGTGCTTTCACTTTCATTCATTTGAAAGTATTTTCTAATATCCCTGTGATTTCTTTTTAAATTTTTTACTTATACATAATATTTGTACATATGTATAGGATTCATGTGATATTTTGTCACATACATAGAATGTGTAATGATCAAGTTAGGGTATTTAGGATATCCATCTTCTTGAGCACTGATCACTTAGGAGTGTCTTGTTCAATATCCATATGTTTGTGAATTTTACAAATTTTCTTGTGTTAATAATTTCTAATTTTATTGTGGTCAAAGGAAATATTTTGCATATATTAATATATTTTTTACATTTATTAAGACTTGTTTCATTTCCTAACATATGGTCTGTCTTTGAGAATGTTTTGTGTGCAACTGAGAAAAACTTGTATTTCTGCCGTTGTTGAATGATGAGTTTTATAGGTCTGAGGTCTAGCTGTTTACTTATAGTGCTGGTCAAATCTATTTTCTATAGATTTTCTATCTAATTATTCCATTCTTTATTGAAAGTGAGTTAGTTAAGTCTCCAACTATTATTATTTTTGTATATTTTTCCTCCTTCAGTTCTGTTAGTTTTTGTTTCCTGTATTTTGAGACTCTGTTGTTAGGTTTACATATGTTTATACAGATTACCTAATCTAAAAATCCAAAATCCTAAACTTTTTGAGTACTCACATAATGCGACATGTTGAAAATTTCACGTGACCTCATGTGTTTTCTGATGATTCAATGTACCTATACTTAAACTTTGTTTTGTGTACAAAATTATTAAAAGCTATGATATAAAATTATCTTCAGGCTGGTGTATAAGGTGTTTATGAAATAAAAATGAATTTTGTTTTTAGACTTGGGTCTTATACCCAATGTATCTCATTATACACATGCAGATATCCCAAAATTCCATAACATCCAAAATCTGAAACATTTTTAGTCCCAAACATTTCAGATAAGGGATACTTAGATTGTAGTTATCATTATAAAATATCCTTTTTCTGTCTCTAGAAAACTATTTTTGTCTCACGGTCTATTTCATTTGACTTTAATATAGCCATCCCAACTCTCTTTGGTTACTGTTTTCAGGAATTTCCCCCCCATCCTTTTTCTTCCAACTTATTTGGATATTTGAATCTAAAGTATGTCTCTGCAAGAGAATCACCTAAGCCCAGGAATTGGAGGTTGCTATGAGCTGTGATGTCACAGCATTCTACCAAGGGTGACAAAGTGAGATTCTGTCTCTAAAAATAAATAAATATATAAATTATGTCTCTGTAGACAGCACATAGTTGGATAACTTTTTAAAATTTATTATGCCAGATCTGTCTTTTGCTTCAAATGTTTAATCCATTTGTATTTACTCTAATTATCAATAAAGTAGGATTTAGATCTTCGGTCTTTTGTCTTCTATTCCTTCATCATTGCCTTCCTTTGTATGTAGTAGATATTTTTGGTGTACCATTTTAACTCCCTTTTAATCTCCTTTGCTGTATATTTTTTGAAGTCATTTTCTTAGCGATTGCCCTGGGGATTATAATTAATGACTTAGTTTACAACAATGTAGTTTAGATAATACCCACTTAATTTCAGTAGTATACAAAAACTTAAAAAATATATAACTACATTCCTTCCTTGCTACTCCTACTTTGTGGTATTTTTGTTATACAGATTACATCTTTACATAGTCTATGCCTATAAATACAATTTTATAATTATTTCTTCATGAATTTGTCTTTTAAGACAATAGAAGAAAATGTTACAAACAAAATAATACTTATATGCTGCCTCTTATATTTACCAGTATAGTTGCTTTTTTTGGTACGCTTTACTTCTTCATGTTTATTCAAGTTGTTGCCTAGTATCCTTTTATATTAGCCCAAAAGATTCCCTTCAGTATTTCTGGTAGGACAGTTCTGTTAACAACAAATTCTCTCAGCATTTGTTTTTATAAGAAGTTCTTACTTTTTCTTTACTTTTGAATTACAGTTTTGCTAGATATAGAATTTTTTGTTGACATTTTTTCTTTCAATGTTTTGAATATGTCATATGATTGACTTTGGCATCCATATTTTCTGATTAGAAGTCATTTTTTTTTTTTTTGAGACAGAGCCTCAAGCTGTCCCCTTGGGTAGAGTGCTGTGGCATCACAGCTCACAGCAACCTCCAACTCCTGGGCTTAAGTGATTCTCCTGCCTCAGCCTCCCAAGTTGCTGGGACTATAGGTGCCTGCCACAATGCCTGGCCATTTTTTTGGTTGCAGCCGTCATTGTTGTTTGGCGGGCCTGGGCTGGATTCGAACCTGCCAGCTCAGGTGTATGTGGCTGGCACCCTAGCCTGTTAAGCCACAGGTGCCGAGCCAGAAGTCATTGTTAATCTCCTTGAGGATCCTTTGTGCGTAATGAGTAACTTCTCTCTTAATGCTCTCAAGAATCTCTCTTTGTGGGGTGGTGCCTGTGACTCAAAGGAGTAGGGCACAGGCCCTATATGCCAGAGGTGGTGGGTTCAAACCCAGCCCCAGCCAAAAAATGCAAAAAAAAAAAAAATCTCTTTTTGCCATGAATATATACAAAGAAAAAATAAATAGGAAAAAAATTGAAAACAAAATTCTGTCTTTGTCTTTTGACCACTTAATTATGTTGGGCCATGGATATTTGAGTTTATCATACTTAGAGTTTATTAAATTTCTTGGACATGGGCTCGGCACCTGTGGCTCAATGGGCTAAGGCGCCGGCCATGTACACCTGAGCTGCTGGGTTCAAATCCAGCCCGGCCCACCAAACAGCGACGGCTGCAACCAAAAAATGGCCAGACATTGCGGTGGGTGCCTGTAGTCCCAGCTAATTTGGAGGCAGAGGCAGGAGACTCACTTGAGCCCAGGAATTGGAGGTTGCTGTGAGCTGTGATGCCACAGCACTCTATCCAGGGTGACAGCTTGAGGCTCTGTCTCAGAAAAACAAACAACCAAACAAAAAAGTTTCTTGGACATGTAGATTAACATTTTTTAATCAAATTTTGAAAGTTTTTACTCATTACTGAGTATTTCTTCAAATACTCTTTCAATTCTCCTTTTTATCTCCTCTCCTTCTGAGGCTCTCATTGCAAGTATGTTGGTATACTTGATGGTGTCTTACAAGTCCCTGAGTCTCTGTTAATTTTTTAAAATTCTTTTTCTTTCCTCAGACTGGATAATCTCTGCAGTTTTTTTTTTTTTTGGCCAGGGCCGGGTTTGAACTCACCACCTCTGGCATATGGGGCCGGCACCCTACTCCTTTGAGCCACAGGTGCCGCCCCATACTGGATAATCTCAATTGACCTATTTCAAAGTTTGCTTTGTCTTCTTTCATTTGGCTGCTCAAATTTTGTTCTTAAAACTCTTTAGTAACATTTTCATTTCAATTACTG
Source organism: Arctocebus calabarensis (assembly GCA_963573935.1). Classification (NCBI taxonomy): domain Eukaryota; kingdom Metazoa; phylum Chordata; class Mammalia; order Primates; family Lorisidae; genus Arctocebus; species Arctocebus calabarensis. The sequence goes on along the minus strand of CAUYON010204806.1, from coordinate 7,569 downwards.
TACTTCTCAATTCTTGAATTCCTAGTGGGTTCCTTTATATAATATCTCTTTATCAGTATTTTCTATTAATATTTGAGGAGGCATCATTTTTATACTTTCCTTTAGTTCTTCAGATGTGATTACTTTTGGTTTTTAAAATACATTCAAAAGAGTTGATTTGAAGTTTTTTTTTTTTTTTTGGTTGCAGCTGTCATTGTTGTTTGGCGGGTCGGGGCTGGATTCGAACCTGCCAGCTTAGGTGTACGTGCTGAGCCACAGACACTGAGCCAAAGTTTTTTTTTTAATATAGTTAGTCCAATGTCTTTGCTTCCTCAGGGACAGTTTCTTTTCTTTCTTTTTATTATTTTTTTCTTTTTCCAGGAAACATGTTCTGCTAAAAGGGACAGTTTCTAGTGATTGTTTTTCCTTTTCTTTTTTTTTGAGACAGAGCCTCAAGCTGTCACCCTGGATAGAGTGCGATGGCATCACAACTCACAGCAACCTCCAGTTCCTGGGCTCAAGTGAGTCTCTTGCCTCCGCCTGCAAAGTAGCTAGGACTATAGGTGCCCACCACAATGCCTGGCTATTTTTTGGTTGCAGCCATCATTGTTGTTTGGTGGGCCTGGGCTGGATTCAAACCCACCAGCTCTGTTGTACGTGGCTGGCGCCTTAGCCTGTTGAGCCACAGGTGCCGAGCCTGATTGCTTTTTCTTATTTATGGACTGTATTTTCTTATTTCTTTGCATGCCTTAAAATTTTTTGGTTGAAAACTGGGCATTCTAAGTAACATGACAACTCTGGGATAGATTCTTCCTACCTAGAGTTTGGTGTTTTTGCCATTTGTTGTTATTGTTATTATTGTTTGTTTAGTGACTTGCCTGGACTAATTCTGTAAAACCTATAATTTTTGTTGTTTGTAGCCAATGAAGTCTCTACACAGGTTAGCTTAGTGATCAGCTATTGATTGGGCATGAATTTCTTTTTCTTTTTTAAGAGATAGAGTCTCAGTGTGTTGCTCTTGGTAGAGGGCTATGGTGTCACAGCTCACAGCAACCTGCAGCTCTTAGACTTGGCTGATTAGCTGGGACTACAGGCGCTTGCCAAAATAGCCCAGCTATTTTTTTTGTTGCAGTTTGGTCAGAGCCAGGTTTGAACCTACCACCCTCAATATATGGGACAGGTGCCATACCCACTAAGCCACAGGTGCCACCCAGAAATTTCTTTAAATGCCCCAAACCAGTAAGTCTCCCAGTCTTTGCACAGGGGGTCTATATGCATATTGGGTAATGCCTTTAAAATGCAGCTGAACAGTTTACAACTCTGGCTTAGCCTTCACTTTCTGCTTGCAAAGAGCCTCAAGGTCAGCCAGAGGTGAGTGCTTAGGGCCTTCTTGTATCTTTCCTGATCATGCACATAGCCCTACGTGTGTGGCCTTCTTTTCAAATTCCAAACTCTCTGGAATTTCATTCTCCAGGTTTTCTTTTTAAGTTTTTTTGGTTAGCTTATTGTTTGGCCAAACTGTTGTCTTCCCCACTCAGGCAGCTACAAGGTTAAATAATTCTGCTTATTGTTTTTGACAAAAGCCCCCAAAGGGGAAAAAGAAGACTGCTCACAATGGATGAACTCTGCGTCTGGTCTAATAAAGGCAAGCCTTGCAAGTAAATGTTTCCAAGGGGCTTCAGACTGGTCAAATAATGATAATTCTCTGAGAATGAAACTTTGAAAGACCTGCAACCCTATTCAGATTTCTCCAGTGGCTACTATGCTATTGGTTATCCCTGTAATTACAGCCTATTAGTTTTCAAGGTTACTGTGGGCTGGAGTGCAGGGATGGAACTAGGGAAAGTCAAAATGCCACAAAACTCACTGTTTTTTTAAAATCAGGATTCAGTGTTTTTCTTGAACAAATACCCCTACCCCAGATTGTTGTAAGCTTTGGTTAATTTCTAGTGCCAAGAGACAGTAATGACAATCTTTGCCAGTGTTCTCAGTACTTTTACAGAGAAGTGGATTTTAGGAGGTTCTAACTCTACCATTTTTTGATAATGTCACTTAAGACAAACGTAAGCATTTTCTTTTTTGTGTGACTTCTCATGGTTGTTATGCTGCTGCTAAAACTCTCCAGCCAAGGACCACCATGCATATACTAAATAATTAACAAAGTTGGGTTCATTGACTCCTTGCAACAAGAGAGACCACACACTCAGGAACTATGAAGTACCTCATGGGAGGTGTTATAAAGGACCAATTGTGGGTTTGAGGCATGTGTCAAGTGATTTTGAGGAGGTTGCAAGGAAGCAAGGCTTTTTTTCTGAATTAGAAGCTTTCTAGAAATGGAGGCAATTCTGTGATTGGATACTTTCATAAATATTATTAGGATGTGGGAGGAATGAAGGGAGATTAAGGATGTAATTGGTAAAGAAGTAGCAGCCACCCTCATTAGCTAGGATATGGGGTGTAGTAGGCTAAATAATGGCTGCAAAGATATCAGCTCCTAATCCCTAGAACCCATATATGGAAGAGTAGTCTTAGAAGGTGTGATTAAGCTAAGGATCTTGAGATTGCGGAGATTGTCTGGGTGGGCCCTAAATATAAGTGACCTTAGAAAATAGAGACAGAAGGAAATTTATATACACACTTTCTCTGCCTCTGTCTGTCTATCTCTGTCTTTCAGGGGAAGGCACTATGAAGATAGAACCAAGAGAGATTCGAAAATTCTGGCATTAAAGACTGCAGTGTCATGATCACAGGCCGAGGGATGCTGGGGCCCCCCAGAAACTGGAGGAGGCAGAAGATGGATTTTTCCTGGGGCCTCTGGAGGTGGTGCTGCCCTGCAGGCACCTTGATCGTGGCCCAGTGGTAATGATTTCAGACTCTGGTCTCCAGAACTGTGAGAAAATAAATTTCGGTTGTTTTAAGTCAACAAGCTTATCGTCATTTGGTATAGCAGCCTTAGATAACTAATAGAGGGGATGTTTGCTAAATATTTGTGTTTGGACAATGCTCTTATTTCTGCATGAGTTCATGGGTCATGAATTAAATTGTGCCCTCCTCCTCCACCATTTCTTTTTTTTTTTTTTTTTTGCGGTTTTTGGCTGGGGCTGGATTTGAACCTGCCACTTCCAGCATATGAGGCCGGTGCCCTACTCCTTTGAGCCACAGGCGCTGCCCCTCCTCCACCATTTCTATGTTGAGTCCTAATTCCTCGTACTTTAGAATGTGACCTTATTTGGAAATGCAGTTGTTGCAGATGTAATTAGCGGAGATGGGTTGTAGAGTGGTCTCCAATGTGACTGGTGTCCTTATAAAACGGGGGACATTTGGAGATAGACACATACGCACAGGGAGAACGGCATGGAATGACTGGATTTGTGCTGCCACAAGCCAAGGAAATATAAGAAACTAGGCAAGAGGCCTCAGATGCTTTCCTGGCTCTTTCAGAGAAAGCATGGACCTGCAGGGATCTCACACCTCTAGCCTCCAGAACTGTGAGATAATAATTTAGCCACTCACTTCGCAGTACTTTGTTACAGCATTCCTAGCAAACTAATGCAGCTCAGATGTAATTACAAGCTTTTGTCTTGTTCAAACATAGTCTCCTAGGGGCCTTGTCTGATGTTGGTGGAATTGTTTATGTTCTGCAGGAAAATACCAGGCCAGGCTGTGTGTGCCAGGCAAGCTCCTCCATGTCAGAGGCTGCTTTTCTCTTTCTCACTTAGAAGTCTTTTCTCGTGTGATAAATGTTCATCTTAGGGTGTGTTGAGGGGTTTTAATGAATTCATTTCTTTTTTTTCAGACAGTTAAATGTTCGACACAGCTGGGATTTCTTTTGGAGTAGGGGGAGGGGTGAGAAGTATGTAGAGCGGATGAGAGTAGAAGCAAGTAAGGGGATTTAGGGGCTAAAGTGGCTGAGGTCTTCATGGACTTGAGTTAGTGACCTGACAGGTTGCTATGGTCTGAATTCCTATGTCCCCTCATATTTTGTATATTGAAATCTTTACCCTAAGGTGATGATATTAGGAGATAGGGTCTTTGGAAGGCGATTAGGTCCTGGGGCTCCACCCTAATGGATGGAACCAGTGCCCCGATAAAATTGGCCTGAGAGAAACCTCTCACCTTGGGCTGGGTGTAGAAGCTTGTGCCCATAATCCCAGCACTCTGGGAGGCCGAGGTGGGTGGATTGCCTGAACTCACAGGTTCGAGACCAGCCTGAGTCAGAGAGAGACCCCACTTCTAAAAATAGACGGGTGTTATGGTGGACACCTGTAGTCCCAGGTACTTGGGAGGCTGAGGCAAGAGAATCGTTTAAGCCCAAGAGTTTGAGGTTGCTGTGAGCTACAATGTCACAGCACTCTACCAAAGACAACAAAGTGAGACTCTGTCTCAAAAAAAATAAGAGATACTTCTCATTTCTTCTACCATTTATAAAGTAAGAAGTGAGCCCTTGACAGACAGCAGGTCTTCCTAAGCCTTGATCTTGGACTTCCTAGCCTCCAGAACTGTAAGAAATATATATATATATGTGTGTGTATATATATATATATATATTTTTTTAGAGATAGAGTCTCACTTTATTGCCCTTGATAGAGTGCTGTGGTGGCGCAGCTCACAGCAACCTTCAACTCTTGGGCTTAGGTGATTCTCTTGCCTCAGCCTCCCAAATAGCTGGCAGTACAGGTGCCCGCCACAACACTTGGCTATTTTTTTTGTTGCAGTTTGGCTGGGGCCGGGTTCGAACCCTCCACCCTCAGTATATGGGGCTGAAGCCCTACTCATTGAGCCACAGGCGTCGCCCAAGAAATAAATTTTGGTTGTTAAAACCAGCCAACTTATGGGATTTTATTATAGGAGCCCAAGTGGACTAAGGCACAGGTGTAAGGCTGATTAGACCAATCATTTTAATTCCCTTTAAGGTAATTTTTACATACAAATAATCTCAGAACAATCATCCAAAACATTTAGGGAGTAATTCCTTTTTGTTCCTCTTTCCTCTCTTCCTTTTTGTTTTTGACGGAAGGAAGAGTGTCAGCCCTCGTTATGTTATAGCATGTCATGGCTGCCGGGGCCTTCATTACTCACAGTTTTTCGTATCAGCAGACAGCCCTCCCAGAGCCCCACATACAATGGGCATCTTCTCAGTCTATTTGGTAAGTGCAGCCTGGGATCAATTATGGATGAGGCTCTACGGCAGATGAGTAAGTGGGCTGTTGTCTACTTTGAAAAATTAATGGGTTCTGATTAATACAGGAGCACACTCCCTCTCTTCCTCAGCCCAGGCAGGCTCAGATCTCTGTAGAAGTTCAGGGTGGGGCTGCAGCTCCCGTGTCCGTGTGGTGTCAAGTTTGATTCTTAGGATCATGCTTTGGAATTTTCTGCCCCTTTGACAGATGAGAAAGTTGAGGTTCACCCCCGTTAAGCAGTTTGCCCAAACAGGGAGAAAGAAAGAGAATAGTTACTATTATTTTTTAAAATTTAAAAGGTGTTTTAATATGGAAAATTAAAAAGGGTTATACAAGTTGGGAGAGTGATACAATGTAGCCAATCTCAGACTTTTTGGTTTCTCTCAGGAATGTTTTACACTATCAAAAAATTATTGAGGATCTCAAGCAGCTCTTGTTTATGTGGGTTGCATTTACTGATATTTAGCATACTAGACAATTAAAGAGATTTATGTATTGACTCATTTAATAAATAACAATAATCCCATTACACGTCAATTTAAATAACTTTTTTGTCTTTTTTTTTTTTTTGAGACAGAGCCTCCAGCTGTCACCCTGGAGAGAGTGCTGTGGCATCACAGCTCACAGCAACCTCCAATTCCTGGGCTCAAGCGAGTCTCCTGCCTCCGCCTCCCAAGTAGCTGGGACTATAGGCTCCCACCACAACGCCTGGCCATTTTTTGGTTGTAGCCATCATTGTTGTTTGGCGGGCCTGGGCTGGATTTGAACCCGCCAGCTCAGGTGTATGTGGCTGATGCCTTAGCCCGTTGAACCACAGGCGCTGAGCCAACTTTTTTGTCTTTGACCTATGTTTCTATTATAAGCTTTCAGATGATGGTTATGCATCATCTATTGGGTTTTATTTTATTTTTATTGTACTAAAATGTACATCACTTAAGGTTTACAATTTTAAGTGTGCAGTTCAATAGAATGACGTATATTCGCACTGTTGTGCAGCCATCGCTACTACCTATTTCCAGGGCCTTTTCATCACCTCCTACTAAAATTCTGTGTCCACTTTCAAATCCTTTCTCCTCCATCCCCAGCCCCTTACAACGACCGTTCTTCCTTCTGCCTCTAAATTCTTCACATCTCACATAAGTAAAATCATATACTATTTGCCCTTTTGCAATTGGCTTATTTCGAGTCTCACAATTTCTTCAAGACTTATCCGCATGTTGTAACGTGTCAGAATTTCCTTCGTTTTTCAGGCTGAGTAATAATCCTTCGCCTGTGTATACTACTGTAGAGTCATCCGTTCAACCACTGACAGGTACTGGGTTTTTCCACCCTATGGGTCCTGTGAGTGCTACTATAGACATCAGTGTACAAACACGTGTTTGAGACCCTGGTTTGAACTCCTTTGTGTATACACCCAGAAGTAGAATTGTTGTATCATAGGGTAATTCTATGTTTAATTTCTTCTTCATTTTTATTTTTTAGTTTTTTGTTTTGAGACAGAGCCTCAAGCTGTCACCCTGAATAGAGTGCTGTGGCATCACAGGTCCCAGCAGCCCCCAATTCCTGGGCTCAAGTGATTCTCCTGCCTCCACCTCCCAAGTAGCTGGGACTACAGGCGCCCGCCACAATGCCTGGCCATTTTTTGGTTGCAGTTGTCATTGTTTGGTGGGCCCAGGCTGGATTCGAACCTGCCAGCTCAGGTGTACGTGGGTTGAGCCCATTGAGCTACACGCGCTGAGCCTATTTATTTATTTATTTATTTAATTTTTGGCCAGGACTGGGTTTGAGCCCGCCACCTCTGGCATATGTGGCTGGTGCCCTACTCCTTTGAGCCACAGGCGTTGCCCCTATGTTTAATTTCTTGAGGAACCACCATCCTATTTTCCACAGTGGCTGCGCCATTTTACATTCCCACCCATAGGAACAAGGGCTCCGATTTCTTCACATCCCTGCCAATGCTTGTTTTCTGCAACAACCATTCAAGTGGATGTTAAATACATTTTGAATCAAAAATAAACACTATTTCCGAGTAAGAAGACGTTAGTGAGAAAAGAAGCACTGTTTTACATTTCACCAATTTCTAATGTCTGGCTTAATAGGCAACTGGATTCTCAGCTCTGCTTCTTCATTTAATCTGTTGTGATATCACATGTCACGAGGCTTCTGGAAAATGCCACAATATCCCCAGAAGAGAAGGGAAGGGAGAAAGGCCAATGATGACTTAGTATTATTAGGCAAATTCTTTAGACTTTGTGGATCTTGTTTTTTTTGTTTGTTTTTTTGTTTGTTTTGAGACAGAGCCTCAAGCTGTCACCCTGGATAGAGTGCTGTGGCATCACAGCTCACAGCAACCTCCAATTCCTGGGCTCAAGCGAGTCTCTTGCCTCCACCTCCCTAGTAGCTGGGACTA
>CAUYON010204805.1:0-26141 GCA_963573935.1 Arctocebus calabarensis | reverse complement strand
CGTTGCTGGGACTACACCCCCGGGCTTTTTTTTTGTTTTGCAGTTCGGCTGTGGCTTTGGTTCAACCGGCCATCTTTGGTATTTGGGGCCGGCGCCCTACTCGCGGAGCCACAGGCGCCGCGCGTTGGTTTTTATTTTGTTTTTTTTTTTACAATATTTTATCAGGTAATTTTTCAAACATATGGTACGGGGCGGCGCCTGTGGCTCATCGAGCAGGGCACCAGCCCCATATACCAAAGAAGGCGGGTTCAAACCCGGCCTCAGCCGAACTGCAAACATATGGTACAGTTGAAAGAATTATACAGTGATCACCCATCAAATACATTTCATAACTTTGTTCTTCTTCTTCTTCGCAGTTAATGATACTTATCATCCCATCTCTGCCCCATCTCTTCTGAAGATAAAACCATGAACTGTGCCCACTTGTGAGGTCCACCCACAGCTTGCAGCAGCTCCTACCTGGATATCTCCACACCCCCCTATCTCCCCTAGTCATCAGAAGCCCATCTTCTGTAGTGCAAAGAACAAGAGAGTATTCCCCTGGGCGGTCCCTTGTGGCTCATCAAGTAGGGCGCCGGTCCCATATACCCAAGGTGGCGGGTTCAAACCCGGCCTCAGCCAAACTACAAAAACAGAAAAATAGCCGGGCGTTGTGGCAGGCGCCTGTAGTCCCAGCTGTTCCGGAGGCTGAGGCAAGAGAATCACCTAAGCCCAGGAGTTGAAGGTTGCTGTGAGCTGGGTGATGCCATGGCACTCTACTGAGGGTGACAAAGTGAGACTCTGTCTCTACAAAAAAAAAAAAAAAAAAAGAGTAGTTCCTTCCTCCCTCACCAGGCAGGGATGCAGATTTCAGTTTCCAAAAGGAGTCGGGGAAGTGTTAAGGGGACAGAAAACATCAGGCCATTTCCTCTGTTACAGTCCCAGCTATTGGGAGAATTGCTAGAGCTCAGGAAGTTTTTTTTCCTTGAGACATGGTCTCCCTCCGTCACCAGACCTGGAGGGCAGTAGTGTCCAATTAGCTCACCGCACCCCAAACTTAAGCCCAGGAATTTATGGTTGCAGTGAACTACGATGGTGCCATGGCACTCTAGCCCTGGCAACAGAGGGAGACACTGTCTCTGTCCCAACAACAAAAAATGTCAGATTATTTGGAGAAAAGGCATAGTAATGTTCTTAACATGTATATAAGGGGCCTTCCAAATGAAAACCCAGCCCCCTAGGGGTGCATAAACTTGTGTGCCATCTTGAGGTTATTGAAGGAAGGGAGCATGGGTCCTGGCAGAACAGGCTATGGATGGGAAGAAGAAGAATTCTGTTGAAGGACAATGAATAATTAGAATTCAAAGAGCTTGAAATTTTACAGTGTCTGGGGCAAAGTCTATTGGGCTTACAGAGCAGACAATGGTTTGTGACAAGTCTGTTCAGGTTTGTAGATAGACTTCGGCCTTCTTGTGATTTGGGTTCAGTTAATGAAAACTCAGGGAAAGGGCAGTGTCTTTGGCTCAAAAGAGTAGGGCGCCGGTCCCATATGCCAGAGGTGGCAGGTTCAAACCCAGCCCTGGCCAAAAACTGCAAAAAAGAAAAGAAAACTCAGGGAGGGGTGGCACCTGTGGCTCATCAAGTAGGGCATCAGCCCCATATACTGAAGGTGGCAAGTTCAAACCCAGCGATGGCCAAACTGCAAAACAGAAAAATAGTTGGTTGTGGTGGCGGGCGCCTATAGTCCCAGCTACTTGGAGGCTGAGGCAAGAGAATCGCCTAAGCCCAGGAGTTTGAGGTTGCTGTGAGCTGTGTGACACCACAGCACTCTATAGAGGGTGATAAAGTGAGACTCTGTCTTTACAAAAGAAAAAAAAAAAAAGAAAACTCAGGGAAGGGTGGAGGTCATTGTTTTCTTCTTTGATAAGTCTGGAATTAAGGCAGATAAGGCAATTCCAGACAATTCTTTAGGACAAAAGGTGAGGTGGGGAGGTCAGTGAGATCTAGAGAATTCTTCAGGTCAGCATGTCAGAAAGCCATATTTTGAGGTATTGGTTTCTGAACCCCAACAGGGAGAAAGTGGGGCACAGTTCTGCCACATTAGGCCGAACCATCACCACCCTGCACTTCTGCCACATCAAAATTGAAAAGAAAAACATGATGTAATTGTACTTCATGCCAGAACTACAGATGTAAAAATGGTTAAAATGAGCAATTTTATGTTATATACATTTACCATATCAAAAACCTTGCAACAGGCTCGGCGCCTGTGGCTCAAGGGGCTAAGGCGCCAGTCACGTACACCTGAACTGGCAGGTTGGAATCCAGCCTGGGCCTGCCAAACAACAATGATGGCTGCAACCAAAAAATGGCCGGGCGTTATGGCGGGCGCCTGTAGTCCCAGCTACTTGGGAGGCGGAGGCAGGAGACTCGCTTGAGCCCAGGAATTGGAGGTTGCTGTGAGCTATGATGCTACAGCACTCTATCTAGGGTGATAGCTAGAGGCTCTGTCTCAAACAAACAAACAAACAAACAAAAAAACCTTGCAACAGAGCGGCACCTTTGACTCAAAGGAGTAGGGCACCAACCCCATATGCCGGAGGTGGTGGGTTCAAACCCAGTCCCAGCCAAAAAAAAAAAGCTAAAAAAACCTTGCAACAATAGCCAGGCGTTGTGGTGGGCGCCTGTAGTCCCGGCTACCCGGGAGGCTAAGGCAAGAGAATCATCTAAGCCCAGGAGTTGGAGGTTGCTGTGAGCTGTGTGACGCCACGGCAATAAAGTGAGACTCTGTCTCTACAAAAAATAAAAAATAAATAGGGCTGCGCCTGTGGCTCAGCGAGTAGGACACCAGCCCCATATACCAAAGGTGGTGGGTTCAAACCCGGCCTCGGCAGGACTGCAAAACAGAAAAATAGCCGGGTGTTGTGGTGGCCACCTGTGGTCCCAGCTACTCAGGAGGCTGAGGCAAGAGAATCGCCTAAGCCCAGGAATTAGAGGTTGCTGTGAGTTGTGTGACGCCACAGCACTCTACAGAGGGTGATAAAGTGAGACTGTCTCTACAAAAAAAAAAAAAAGTGTTGAGTCCAGCACCTTAGAGACAATTCTCTTCCCTCAAGGACTGGTCTTTTGTTCTCTCTCCTGGCTTCTGGAACTTCCTCAGGTGCCTGTTGACACCCAACCGAACTATTATCCCGAGAGTGATGCTTTTCTCCAGTAAGCTGGAAATAAATGTCGAGCAGGTGCTCAGCTACTGTCAAAAGGCTGGGATATCTGCTTTGAAGAATCTGAGAGAAGAAAAAAACAAAGAGAATTTAATAGAAGGCATAATGATTTTTAAAGCACACATAACCTGTTGCTAAGACCAGTTAGACAAAAAAACAGATATCTCTACGAAATTAGTCATCTTTACCAAGTATAAGAACTTGAAACCCATACCTGATCTAACTTACCCACCTACCCAAAACCCTATGGCTCTTCTTCTACCCAGGCAGTCACACCATCTCTAACACAACTTGGGGGAAAAAAAGTCAGACTGTAAGCGTCTCCAAGCACTCAAAACAAATGCATCCAAATACAAGGAATTTATTCATTTAAAATTTCTTTCAGCTCAGCGCCTGTAGCTCAAGCAGCTAAGGCGCCAGCCACATACACCTGAGTTGGCAGGTTCGAATCCAGCCCGGAGCCCACCAAACAAAAAATAGCCGGGTGTTGTGGTGGACGCCTATCATCCTAGCTACTTGGGCGGCAAAGGCAGGAGAATTGCTTGAGCCCAGGAATTGGAGGTTGCTATGAGTTGTGATGCCATGGCACTCTACCCAGGGCAACAGCTTGAGGCTCTGTCTCAAAAAATAAAAAATAAAAAAAATAAAAAAACATATTGATCCAGAACTTTGAGGGAAGTGCCTGTGGCTCAAAGGAGTAGGGCGCTGGCTCCACTTGCTAGAGGGAGCGGGTTCAAACCCAGCCCTGGCCAAATTCTGAAAAAAAAAAAAAAAAAAAAAAAAAAAAGGTTTGGCTTGGCGCCTGTGGCTCAACCGGCTAAGGCACCAGCCACATACACCTGAGCTGGTGGGTTCGAATCCAGCCCGGGCCCGCCAACAACAATGACAGCTGCAACCAAAAAATGGCCGGGCGTTGTGGTGGGCGCCTGTAGTCCCAGCTACTTGGGAGGGAGAGGCAGGAAACTCGCTTGAGCCCAGGAGTTGAGGCTGCTGTGAGCTGTGATGCCACGACACCACGACACACTACCTAGGTTGACAGCTTAAGGCTCCAGCCACATGCTCCAACGCTGCTGAGTTCGATCTCAGTCTGAGCCCGCTATACAAAAAAAACAAAAAAAATAACAACAACAAAAAAAAAATAGCTGGGCATTGTGACAGGCGCCTGCTCCCAACTACTAGGGAGGCTGAGGCAAGAAAATTGCTTGTGCCCAGGACTTTGAAGTTACTGTGATCTATTGATTATAGCACAGCACTCTACAAAAGGTGACAAAGTAAAACTCTGTCTCAATTAAAAAAAAAAAAAAAAGGCTAAGGCGCCAGCCGCAACAACAGAGCTGGCGGGTGCAAATCCACCCCGGGCCGCCAAACAACAATGAGAACTACAACCAAAAAATAGCCAGGTGTGGTGGCAGGCACCTGTAGTCCCAGCTACTTGGGAGGCTGAGGCAAGAGAATCTCTTGAGCCCAAGAGTTTGAGGTTGCTATGAGACTACCAAGGGTGACAAGAGAGACTCTATCTCAAAAAAGAAAAAAAAAGAAAAAAGAAACAAATCACAATGAAAGAAATTTATGGACGGGCACAGTGGCTCATGCCTATAATCCTAGCACTCTGTGAGGCCAAGGCAGGTGGATCCTTTAAGTACAGGATCAGCATGACCAGCAAGACCAGCATGACCAAGAGTAAGTTCCTGTATCTACTTAAAAAAACAAAAAACTAGCTGGGCATTGGGCAGGCACTTGTAGTCCCAGGTATTCAGGAGTCTGAGGCAAGAAGATCACTTGAGCCCAAGCGTTCGAGGTTGCTGTGAGCAACTGATTATACCACAGCTCTGTACCCAGGGTGAAAAAGTGACACTGTCTCAAAAATAGAAAAAGAAAAAAAGAAATTTATGTTAAGTACTAACAAAAAAGCAGTTGATTTTTTAATTGACACATAATAGTTGTACAAATGTATGATTAAGCAGTTGATCTTTAAAAAGTAGGCAACAGAACTTTTTTTCAGACTTGCTCTTGCTAAGGGTGGTATAGTATGCCTGACCTCAAACAATCCTCCCACCTCAACCTCCTGGAGTTCTAGGATTACAGGGATGAAGCATCACATATGTCCAGGCTATAGAATTTAAAAAGCAAAATAGTCCTATTCACTTCAACATCTATCAAATTACTGTAACATAATACAAAATGTTCATAATGGTTCCACAGCTTTATAATATGGACTTTAAAAATTCAAGTCTGTTTGAGAAGGCAGGGAAATACAGATGTAGTAGAAATACTAACCATCCTATACTATTAAATTAGCTTAAAAAGAAGTACATATGATTCCAGGCTCGGCGCCTGTGGCTCAACGGGCTAAGGCGCCAGGCACGTACACCTGAGTTGGCAGGTTCGAATCCAGCCCGGGCCCGCCAAACAACAAGGACGGCTGCAACCAAAAAATGGCCGGGCGTTGTGGCAGGCGCCTGTAGTCCCAGCTACTTGGGAGGTGGAGGCAGGAGACTTGCTTGAGCCCAGGAATTGGAGGTTGCTGTGAGCTATAACGCCACAGCACTCTATCCAGGGTGACAGCTTGAGGCTCTGTCTCAAAAAAACAAAAAACAAAACAAAAAAAACTACTTATGATTCCAATCTGTCTATGTAACATTTATACATTTTGTATATATTGTATAGGTAATGGTCACATATTTACAAAGATAAGGAACTAAAACCTTGAATGTTACTGCAAGCAGCAAATCTTTAAGATTTCATTTCTTTTTTTTTAAGACAGTCTCACGCTGTCACTGTGGGTATAGTCTCATGGTGTCATAGCTCACAGCAACCTACCAACTCTTGGGCTCAAGTGATCCGATTGCATCAGTTTTTTCTACTTTTAGTAAAGACAGGGTCTCGTTTTTGATCAGACATGTTTCAAACTTGTGAGCTCAAGCAATTCACCTACCTTGGCCTCCCAGAATACTAGGATTATAGGTGTGAGCCACCTCGCCCAGCCAAGATTTTATTTCTTTGTACTTTTGTCACTGAAGGACTTTACAACCTATATTGTTTAATACATATGTCTCAAACATAGTAAAAAATAAGGCAATAGAAGACAATGACAAAATCAACAAATTCAATAATTTCATATGTCTTTCAAATACACTAGGTACATTTATGGATATGGAGAGAACATTCGCAAATTCATCATACATGTAGGCACAAAGAAAGTCTTTAAAATATTATTTTCTATACATCATGTTTAGTAAGTTATTTACAAACCAGAAAACTATTTCAGATGTAGAGAAATGGTTTGAGAATGTACAACAGAATTACATACCTGCCATCACAAACAAGACAAAGACTGTTTCCTTTATTCTTTTGTCCTGTTTATAACAAACCCTCCCTGCACCCTTCCATGGGAACCATGAACCTGACTTCTACACCATGTCTTGCTTTTCGCATACAGAGAATCATGTAGGACGTAAGTTTCTTTGCTGCTGACTGTCTTCAATATCCTTCTAAGCATTAGTGTATGTACCAAAAGCTTGCTTATTCCCACTGCTGAGCAGGAATTCCATTATATAAGCATGCACTATGTTTTACATGGAAAAATACCAAGTTTAACACTAAGTCAGTAAAAGCTCAGCTATTCACTAAGGGTTCTCAATAAAAAAAAAATTTATGTACTCGCTGAACAGTCATTTTCTCTCTTAGCCAAAAAGTATCTTTTTTTTTGTAGAGACAGAGCCATGGCGTCACACAGCTCACGGCGACCTCCAACTCCTGGGCGTAGGTAATTCTCTTGCCTCAGCCTCCCGAGTAGCTGGGACTACAGGCACCCACCACAACACCCGGCTATTTTGGGGGGGTTTTTTTGCAGTTCGGCCGAGGCCGGGTTTGAACCCACCTTCGGTATATGGGCCGGCGCCCTACTCGATGAGCCAGAGGCGCCACCCCTACAAAGTATCTTTTATTATTATCATAAATATCAAAATTAAACACCTTATTGCTTAAACTAATCTGACATGAAATGGCTCTATTACCATACACTTGATAGGTATTTTGGGAATTTATTCCTTTAATAACCATATATTAAGTATTTATTTTGTATTAGATGTTGCTCCAGGACTGGGGAAACAAAATAAAGAAAGAATGGTGTCCACCCTCAGCAAGCTCCATTTGGAATGAGAAAGCAGATACGTCAGCAAAGACTAGACTCCAGAGACACTTGGAGACATATGGGGTTTGAAAAAATGCTGCAAGGGGCAAGTTCCTGGCACTTAGTATAGATGAGAATACAACTCTGTAAAGTGCTTATTTTTATAAAGTACAGTTTGTTATTTCAGGAAGAAGTCGAAGAAGACTTAATAATCTTTACTGGCCTGAGAGACCTGGGGTTGACAAAACAGAAATGTAGCTCCTTTTGCTCTCCATGAATTCAACATAGCAGACTATTTTATTTACTAAGAAACATGTCCAAGGATTTTAGCCACTGGGTAACAATGAAAGGAAGTGTTATTCGGGTTAGTAAATCCAAGCTGGGTGTGGTGGCTCTTGCCTATAATCCTAGCACCCCCAGAGGCTGAGACAGTTAGATAAACTGAGCTCAGACCAGCCTGAGCCAGAGTGAGATCCTGTCTCTAAAAATAGCCTGGCAGTGAGGTAGGAGCCTATAGTCCCAACTACTAAGGAGGCTAAGACAAAAGGTTTGCCTGAATTCAAGAGTTTGAGGTTGCTATGAACTAGGACATCGTGGCACTCTACCCAGGACAACAAACACTCTGTCTCAAAAAAATTAAAATTAAAATTAAAAAAAGATGGGTAAGTCCAAAAGCTCAAAAATAAAAAGGGAGACTGACTCGGCACCTATAGCACAGTGGTTATGGCCCTGGCCACATACACCAAGGCTGGAGAATTCGAACTCGGACTAGGTCTGCTAAACAACAATAACAACTGAAATAAGAAACAGGTGTCAGCTCGGCGCCGGTGGCTCAAGCGGCTAAGGCACCAGCCACACACACCTGAGCTGGCGGGTTCGAATCCAGCCCAGGCCCACCAAACAACAATGACAGCTGCAACCAAAAAATAGCCAGGTGTTGGTGCCTGTAGTCCCAGTAACTTGGGAGGTGGAGGCAGGAGAATCGCTTGAGCCCAAGAGTTCGAGGTTGCTGTGAGCTATGATGCCACAGCACTCTACCCACGGTGACAGCTTGAGGCTCTGTCTCAAAAAAAATATATGACATCCATAAAGTGACTGCTACACTTCCTGTAGAATAACTCACTGCTGCTCATGCCAGGAATGGGAAGATTCACTCGCTGAACAGTCATTTTCAGAAAAGAGCAGCTGTCCTCCACTCTTCATTATCTCAAGCCCCAAGAAATCACACCTACATGTGACCTTCAATCCTCTCCTTTCAAAGACCAAATCAGTATTAATAAATATAAGTCTACACATTTCAATGTCTACAATTGCAAAAGAAAAGGCTGCATTATGACAGAGCCACGTGACACAGGATCACTACATGCCAGGCGCAGGGTCGATGCCTCGAATGCAAAGGTGAGGGAGTTACTAGAGGAACGCACACTTGGGGAGATGAGGGGAGGCCCATCAAACACAGAAATACACACCTACAGTTTAAAGACAGGAAACTCACAGCTAAAACACAGGCTGTATGCAGACTTATAAAAAAAAAAAATCACATCATTGAGCCAGGTGCAGTGGCAAATGACTATAATCCGAGCACTCTGGGAAACTGTGATGGAAGGACCACTAGAGCTCAGGAGTTCAAGACCAGCATCAGCAAGAGTGAGACCCTATTTCTACTAAAAATAGAAAAACTAGCTGGGCATTGTGGTGGGTGCCTATAGTCCCAGGTATTTTGAGAGACTGAGGAAAGAGGACTGCTCAAGCCCAAGAGTTTGAGGTTGCTGTAGGTAGACTATTAAAAAAAAAAGGGCGGCACTCATAGCTCAATGGGTAGGGCACCAACCACATACACCAAAGCTAGAGGGTTCAAACCTTGCCAAGCCAGCTAAACAATGACAACTGCAACAACAACAACAAAAATAACCCTGCGTTGTGGTGGGTACTTGGGAGCTGAGGCAAGAGAATCGCTTAAGTACAAGAGTCTCAAGTTCCTGTGAGCTGTGAGGCTATGGTACTCTACCCAGGGTGACACAGTGAGACTCTTGTTCAAAAAAAAAAATTGCCAAGGAAAGGCTTCTTAAAGATATGATCAACCTTTTCCAAGTAATGGTGGGAACTAGACAGATAGCCTTAAAATACTGTTTGTCCTGTGCATATTTATCTACACACTTAGTCCAAGAAAGAGCAAAACGTTCCTCCATGTCAAAATGACCACTGACACTGCTGTACCTGCTGCTCCCCAGATGAGTGCTGGGAAGTGGGGACCACCAGGCAAGGAGGAGGACACCCACAAAGGGAAGTGGGGGTACTCACGGTAAATTAAGTTATACCTCATAATAACTGACGGTAACCAGTAATACTACCAACTCGATCAATGTCTAAAAATCTGTAAAACACTTCACCTCAATTCTCCTTAATACCCAGATGAAAACATGCACTAATTGTGAAGACATTAGCTACAAATCAACTCGGTGAATAGAGTACAGGACAACTGAAATAGTTAAACATAATCTAAGAATCAAATGACATTAAGGAATTTCTATGCATTTTATTGGGTATAATAAAATTATTAGTGGCTCAAACAGCTAAGGCACCAGCCACATACACCTGAACTGGTGGGTTCGAATCCAGCGTGGGTCTGCCAAACCACAATGACAGCTGCAACCAAAAAAAAAAAAAAAATGGCCGGGCGTTGTGGTGGGCGCCTGTAGTCCCAACTACTTGGGAGGCAGAGGCAGGAGACTCACTTGAGTCCAGGAATTGGAGGTTGCTGTGAGCTGTGATGCCACAGCACTCTATCTAGGGTGACAGCTTGAGGCTCTGTCTCAAAAGAAAAAAAAAAATTATTATGGTTATGTATGAAAATGTCCTTTAATTTCTAGAGATGAATGCTAAAGTATTTAAAAGTGAAAGGGCAACACCTGTGGCTCAAAGGAGCAGGGCGCTGGCCCCATACACCACGAGGCAGCGGGTTCAAACCCACCCCAGCCAAAAACTGCAAAAAAAAAAAAAAAAAAGTGCAATGTTAAGGGGTCTGCATTCAAATAGATTAACAAAAAAACAACAGATGACACAAACAGAGTAAATATTACCATACATAGTGTTAAAATCAGGTTCATGAAAATTTTGGTGCTTCATTTTACCATTTCCTCTATCTTCATGAAGTATGAAACTTTTCATAATAGAAAGTCAACAGAAAATACGCTGATACTTTCTAACGTTCACATACCTCATTCAGTTCTGTTTTATCCAGATTATCCAGGTGTATTTTGGTCCAGTATTTGTCTAGCAAAATAGCATGACTATTTATTGGTCGATACCAATTTCCTCCAGAGCTCAAGAGTCTACATTTCAAAATAAAAAAGAGTCACAAAGAATGGCCAATTTCAATTTTCAATATGCCCCTGGATATTACTTGCTGCATATTATATCACAAAGGAGTAACACTCATAATCCCTTCTGGTTCCAGATAGCCCTCTGTTGGGATTACAGGGTAGATGACAAATGAAAAGCTAACAATTAAACCCACATTTGATTCTTCTCTTAAGAAGGAATGATAGAGCTTTAACCAAGTATTTTCTTTTATTTTCTTAATTATAGATTAATTGGAGGATACCAAGAATTAGGTTATAATATTTGCATTTGTACGCCCCCAGGAGGTGTGCGTACACCCCCACACGAAGCCCATGAAAGGAGGGCTCACCCATCCCTCTTCCTCCTCCCTCCCTCTTCCTCCTACTTCTCCTCCGGCCCAAGTGGAATTGATTGAGTTTTTCTCTTATGTGGGTGTGTACTAGATTCTCTACTGGCTTCACATTAGTATTGAGTACATTGGCTTTTACATTTTTGAGATACTTTACTAAGAAGACTGTTTAACCAAGTATTTTCAAATCACCAAAAATGAATCTATATGGCTTGGCACCTGTAGCTCAATGTTTAGGGCACTGGCCATGTGCACGAGGGCTGGTGGGTTCGAACCCAGCCCTGGCTTGCTAAACAACAATGACAACAACAAAAAATAGCCGGGCGTTGTAGTGGGCGCCTGTAGTCCCAGCTACTTGGGAGAGTGAGGCAAGAGAACTGCTTAAACCCAAGAGTTTGAGGTTGCTGGGAGCTGTGACATAGTGAGATTCTGTCTCAAAAAAAATAAAATTGAATCTATGAGGTAAATGTTTTGATCTCAATGACATGTTCCTCTTCCTTAAAGCAGAAATAAATTCAGGAAAGAGAAAACATAATCCAATGCTCTTACCATTAAGTTCATTGCCTATTATCAGAAGTTACAGTACCAAAAAGCATTAAACATTTCTAGAAAAGGCTCAGCGCCTAAAGCTCAAACTGCTAGGGCACCAGCCACATACACCAGAACTGGTAGGTTCAAATCCAGGAGGGCCCGCCGAACAACAATGACCAACAACCAAAAAATAGCCAGGTGTTGTGGTGGGCACCTGTAGTCTCAGCTACTTGGGAGGCTGAGGGATGATCACTTGAGCCCAAGAGTTTGAGGTTGCTGTGAGCTGTGACACCACAGTACTCCACCCAGGGTGACAGCTTGAGACTCTGTCCCCACAAAAAAAATTTCCAGAAGAGAAGGAATATACATTAAACACATACTCTGCTTCCACATGAGCCACTCAATACTTAAAACAATTGTCCTGAGAGGAAGGTGCCATTCTTTTCTTTTAATGTATAGGGAAGGGTAGTAATGTTCCTTTTAATGTTTCTTTTTTTTTTAATGCATAAGAAGGGTAGTAATGTTCCTTAGTTACGCAACACAACTACAAACTTGAAACTGAATTCAAGTTTGTCTGATCTCAAGTTTGTTCCATGATGTTCCAAATTTTCGGAAATGTCTAAATCTAATAGGAAAGAATTTCAGTATCTTTGTGAATAAAATCAAAGTCTATTAAAAGGAAGAGGTCTACCAAGATGTCCCTTGAAAACTGTCAGGTTAGCTCCACACTCCATCTAATAGTGAATGTCTACTAAAATAAACATTAATATAATCATTAAATATAGTATGATGTTAGTTTAACTTCTGGGCATTTTAAAATTTTGAAGATGTTATATATGTATAGGCTAGCAATGAGAAATAAATCACTGAGACCCATTCTCTGCCCAAAAATTTAAGAAAGAAAAAGTTTAAATTGCCAAGTATGGGTATCTGTCATCTGTTATTAGGGAGGCTGAGCTGGAAGGCTCACTTGAGACAAGGACTTTAAGGACCACAGCAAGACAAGACCTTGTCTCAAAGATAGAAAAAAGAAATAAACCAATAAATCACTGCCTTCAAACTATTAGGTTATTATAAAATGTTGACAGGGCATATGGAAAGTCTGCTCAGTTTGTTCCTTTGTTCAGGCTTCTATTCAATTAATTTCCTTAACTATTTGAAAATTATATATCGTCATCATCATCACCATAGCTACCCAGGAACGGGGCACTTATCATGTGACAGGTCTTTAATGCAAATCATTTCACTTATTCTTTACAGCTACCACATGATAGGGCTCAAATCCAGTGTTACCTGACAATACTCTTACCTCTGATTATTTCTGAAAACATGAAAAAATGTTTTAATCTGGTTACTTATTTTTAAGTGTGAAAAACCCTTTGGAAATAGAGAAACGGGTGGACCCATCATGAGTCCCAACTAATCTTGCTTGAAGGCGGGCCCAGAGAACTCAATTCCAGGACTCCTGCATTCAGCACAGACTTATGAGAATGGCTCCAGAGTGGGAACAGAAAGGTTAATAGGACATACCTCCTGGTTGCAAAAAACTGAAATCCAGGAGCCACTTTGTGACAGTCACCTTGGCCAGGAATCAAGAGCTCTCCATTCTCCAAAAGAGGGATCAGCACGGAGACCTAAATCATAAAACCCCACTGATGAAGTAAATCTCTCCAGATGGGAAGTAATAGAGACAAAGAAACTGTCTCCCAAATGATGACACACAGTGGAAGAAACACCATTTCTCCTAGGGCAAACAGGGGTCAACATGCAAATGGAGATGTCTATGCCCACTATTCCAGCACAGTGGTTTCCTTGCTTAGTCTATACTCCAACACAGCAACTTACTCCCCTCAGCATTCCCTGGGTGCCTCCTGTGGGGCTCAACCAAGCAAGACTCAAAGAAGACAGCCCGGAGCATTAGGGAGATGGCTGGGGTACAGACCACCACACCCACAGGGCACGGTCAGTATGGCCGACGGGCGTGTACAGCGAGCAGTATGTGAAGACAGAGTGGCTCTGGTCAGAACTTGGCGACAGAGAAGCAAGGCAGGGATCCTTCCCTGATGTAATGACATTCACGGCAGCTTAAAGGATAAGCAGAAATTAGTCAGGCTTGCTGGGAGAAAATTGGCACATGTACTTGAGGCAAAAGTATTCAAAAGCATGAAAAAGCTGATATGCCTAAGAGTCGGACCTGAGAGGATTCTGTCATGGCGGAGCAGAACACACGTGTGAAGCAGAAGAAAGAGGGGAAGCCTAGAGATAAAGGATAAAAGGCTTCCTGCTGAGACAAGGAAGCTTTTCTGTGACAGTTACTGAGAAGATTTTAGGCGGAGGAAAAAAAACAATTATACGTTTTAATTTAGAAAATCAACAGTGCACAAGATGGAAGATAAACTGAATGGAAGACGCTCCTACAGAAAAGGGAGCCAGAAAGAATACTGCTCAGGCAACAAAAGGAAGATCAACTGGTAGGAAGAGACATAATAAGCCCGTACTAAGGCAGAAAACGGGAAAGAACACAAGGGAAAGGGCAGGAGGTGGTGTGGAGAGAAGAGATGAGGAGTGTGGCAGCAAGGTTCTCGCTCAGTAACTACGAAGAAAAGGCCATTCTGAGGAACATGCGAAGACTACCAATTTGGATATCTTGAACTTGCACTGGCTACGTGACATCCTAGCAGAAACTTTCTAAGAGTGTAGACGAGACACATGGATCCAGGAGTCGAGGTAGTGGAGGAAGAATGAAAAGAAAAGACAAGAAGAGCAGAGCAGAGAGCCCAGGAGTGGGTTCTGAAACTCGCTCGGGCTCTCTGAGGCATCACTTTTTCCTTTAGCTAGGAACTAAACCCAAAGGGAAACCCAAAATAGAAGAAGAAACTCCAAGATACACCAAAATCGGAAACAAGGAGCTATCCTGATTGAGAACTGTAAAACCTACCTTGAAATGGTAATGGGAGGCTGGGGACGGTGGCTCACGCCTGTAATCCCAGCACTCTGTGTGGCCGAAGCAGGTCGACTGCCTGAGTTCACAGTCTAAGACCACCCTGAGACAGATCAAGACCCCTATCTCTAAAACATAGCCAGGCACTGTGGCAGGTACTTGTAGTCCCATCTACTTGGGAGGCTGAGGCAAGGGAATTGCTTAAGCCCAAGAGTTTGAGGTTGCTGTGAACTATGACAAAATAGAACTCTACAGAGGATGACAAAGTTAGACTCTGTCTCAAAAAAATATAAAATAGGGCAGCACCTGTGGCTCGGTGGGTAGGGCGCCGGCCCCATACACCAAGGGTGGCAGGTTCAAACCCGGCCCCAGCCAAACTGCAACAAAAAAATAGCTGCATACGGTGGTGGGCGCCTGTAGTCCCAGCTACTCGGGAGGCTGAGTCAGAAGAATCACCTAAACCCAGTAGTTGGAGGTTGCTGTGAGCTGTGTGATGCCACAGCACTCTACCAAGGGCAATTTAGTGAGACTCTGTCTCTACAAAAATAAATAAATAAATAAATAAAATGGTAATGGATCACTATTAGCTGAGAACTTCTGAAAACAATAAAATAACAATCAAGAGGATCTGCATGTTCTTAAGTAAATGTCACTTCCCTGTAATGATATTTAAGTTTAAGCACCACACCCTTTGAAAAGGAGAAAAGAAACAATCTGCACAAAATGGAAGGGCAAAGTACAAAAATTTATCAGGCACTGCCAAAGAGAGCCCAATATAGAAATTGTCAATCTGTGGTTTACACCTGTAATCCTAGCACTTGGGAGGCCAAGGCAAGTGGATTGCCTGAGCTCACGGGTTCAAGACCAGCCTGAACCAGAGTGAGACCTCATCTCTAAAAAATAGCCACGTGCTATAGCGGGTGCCTGTAGTCTCAGCTACTTGGGAGGCTGAGACAAGAGAATCGCTTGAGCTCAAGAGTTTGAGGTTGCTGTGAGCTGTGGCACTACAGCACTCTACCGCAGACGACATAGTGAGACTCTGTCTCAAAATAAAAAAAAGAAAGCAATGCCTGGGATGGGACTGCCCAGCTAAGTTCAAACCAATGCATGGATAGCAAGATATTTAATAAAATAAGGTGGTCATTTAAAAAAGGAAGAAATTGACAATCTAGTCTTTAATCAGGACATGGTCACCGTACAAATGGGGGACTGGATGGGGTACCCCTTATGTTTATTTATGTGCCTTTTCTGCTTCTACATCCACAACCCATAAGGAAGATAACTGATACCTGAAAAATCTACGCTACACTAAAAACTGGAATAAATGTATTTTCTTCTTGTTGTTTTAGTTCTTTTTGGCCAGAGCTAGGTTTAAACCCAACACCTCTGGCATATGGGGCAGACGCCCACCTCCTTGAGCCATAGGTGCCAACTAGAATACTGGCCTTTTAGTTCACATTTCCATTTTATTTTTTAGTCCCATGGATAGAAGTCATCCTTGGGCTCAGGGCTTATCAAGAAAAGTTTTGGGCGGCTCCTGTGGCTCAAAGGAGTAGGGCGCTGGCCCCATATGCCAGAGATACGGGTTCAAACCGAGCCCCGACCAAAAACTGCAAAAAAAAAAATGAAAAGAAAAACTGAGTTTTCAGTCCTATAAAAACAAACATCAAGACCCTAGAACAGGAAGCACCTGTGTCTCAGTGTGAGTAGGGCGCCAGCCCCCGATGTCAAGGGTGGAGGGTTTGGACCCAACTCCAGCCAAAGTGCAACAAAAAAATAGCCAGGCGTTGTGATAGGCACCTGTAGTCCCAGCTACCTGGGAGGATGAGGCAAGAGAATTACCTAAGTCCAAGAGCTGGAGGCTGCTGTGAGCTGTGATGCCACAGGTACGCTACCGAGAGCAATAAAGTGAGACTGTCTCTTAAGAAAAAAAAAAAAGACCCTAGAACAAGTAAGCACAGTAGCTCACTCCTATAATCCTAGCCCTCTGGGAGGCTAAAGCCGGTGGAACTGCCTGAGCTTAGGAGTTCAAGACCAGCCTGAGCAAGAGCAAGACCCTGTCTCTACTAAAAATAGAAAAATTAGCCGGGCATGCCTGTGGTCCTGGCTACTCGGGAGGCTGAGGCAAGAGGATTACTTGAGCTCAGGAGTTTAATGTTGCTATGGCACTCTACTCAGGGTGACAAAGTGAGAATATGTATCCAAAAAAAAGTCTTAGGCGGTGCCTGTGGCTCAGTGAGTAGGGCACCAGCCCCATATACCAAGGGTGGCAGGTTCAAACCTGGCCCTGGCCAAATTGCAACAAAAAAATAGCCAGGTGTTGTGGTGGACACCTGTAGTCCCAGCCATTCGGGAGGCTGAGGCAAGAGAATCGCCTAAGTCCAAGAGCTGGAGGTTGCTGTGAGCTGTGATACCACAGCAATCTACCGAGGGCGACAAAGTCAGACTCTTGTCTCTAAAAATAAATAAATAAAGATAAACAAAAAAAAATTCTTTTTAAAAACTGAAATATATCAGCCAGTATATTTGTCCTAAAGGAAGGAAGGGCTACTCTTACTACATCGTCTCCTCCTCCATTTGTCTGTCCTCAGTCGAATGCTATGTGGCTGCCAACACTGGGACACAGGTTCTCAGCGTACCAATAACATGGCTAAGGTGTTCCTCCCCAGACCTATCCTGGGAAAAGCTGATCACAAATTCAAAGAGAAAAAAATTACTGTGAAATGGGTCACATATTTAACAACTGCATTAAACAGCACAGGTAAAATTTTGTAGAGTCTCTATCAAACAAGAAACGAGTCAAGTAATCCAGATAGGAGGTGACCGTGAGTGAGCTTCCTATAACTTATTATGTCTAGTCAAATACTTCTGTTGTTCAAATTATCCCTAGAATCACTATTAACAAAATACTACTCAAAGACAGGCAATGATTTAGCAAGACAACATACCACATCCAAAGGGGCATAGTCGATATCCTCCAGAAGGATCCAGTGGCCCATGGTGGCTGCCTGTGTCAGGGAGCCAGGCTGCCACACAAACTCTCCAGGGACATCTGTGCAGCGGTACATCCCTAACAACATCTGTAGGAAAGGATAATTCCTGAAAGGCCTTGAAGCACTAATGCTGCATCCTTCCATTCTGTTAAACTTCTCTAGGGATATAAGTAGGCAGACACCTGAGATTTAGTCAGTTTGCCCCCAACAGCATAAGCAATACTAATTACAGTTCTCAGACCTGTAATCTCAGCTCCTGGGAGGCTGAGGAGGGTGGATTGCTTGAGCTCAGGAGTTGTGAGACCAGACTGAGAAAGAGCAAGACCCCATCTCCACTAAAAATAGAAAAACTAGCTGGGCATTGTGGCTGGTGGCTATAGTCCCAGCTACTCAGGAGGCTGAGGCAGGAGAATCGCCTGAATCCAGGAGTTTGAGGTTACAGTGATCTATGACGCCACAGCATTCTAGCCAGGGTAACAAAGTAAGAAGACTCTCTTAAAAAAAAAAAAAAACTGGCTCGGCACCTATAGCTCAGTGGTTAGGGCACCGGCCACATGGGTTCGAACACAGCCCGGGCCTGCTAAACAACAACCACAACAAAAAAATATCTGGGTATTGTGTCGGGGGCCAATAGTCCCAGCTACTTGGGAGGCTGAGGCAAGAGAATGACTTAAGCCCAAGAGTTTGAGGTTGCTATGAGCTGTGATGCCACAGCACTCTAACCAGCATGCAGCTTGAGACTCTGCCTAAAACAAACAAACAAAAAAAACACTCTTCTCACACTCCCTTAGCAAAAACAATACTTGAATACAAACATTCACAAGCAGGAGAACCACAAAAACTTGCCATTTTTTCATTACCTTACTGTCAGTCTGATCTCCAAGCTGGACTTTGAGAAACTGAGGCGGCTTCCTTCTCCCTGTCACTGCAGCTAAATATTCAACTAAGGAAGTTTTGCCACACCCAATTGGTCCTTCCAACAACACAGCATTCTGAGAAGCCACTGCCATAGCCACAGTCTGAAGATTCTTGCAAACAGACTCCACCAGCACATAAGATGTAAGGGCTAGATCGTGTTCACGTGAAGAGTTCCTACTGCCAGCCTAAGGAAGCAAGAGAGAAACAAAAGGCACATCAAGGCTCAGCGCCCATAGCACAGTGGTTACAGCACTGGCCACATGCACCAAGGCTGGCAGGTTCAAACCAGGCCTGGGCCAGCTAGGCAGCAATGACAAGTGCAACAAAAAAATAGCCAGGTGTTGTGGCAGGTGCCGCCTATAGTCTCAGCTACTCTGGAGGCTAAGGCAAAAGAATCACTTAAGCCCAGGAGTTGGAGGTTGCTGTGAGCTGTGACGCACTTTGAGAGGCTGAGGCAGAAACCAGAAGTTTGAGACCAGCCCGGGCAATATAAGAAGATCCATCCCTACAAAAGAGTAAGAATCAGCCAGGCTGAGCCTCAGTGCTAGGGCACCAGCCACAAACACCAGAGCTGGCGGTTTGGAACCCAGCCTGGGCCTGAAAAACAATGACAACTTGGCTCGGTGCCTATGGCTCAACGGGCTGGGGAGCCAGCCATGTACACCTGAGCTCGCGGGTTCAAATCCAGCCCGGGCCCGCCAAACAACAATGGTGGCTGCAACCAAAAAAAAAAAAAAAAAAAAATGGCCGGGCGTTGTGGTGGGCACCTATAGTCCCAGCTGCTTGGAAGGCGGAGGCAGGAGATTCGCTTGAGTCCAGGAATTGGAGGTTGCTGTGAGCTGTGATGCCACAGCACTCTATCCAGGATGACAGCTTGAGGCTCTGTCTCAAAAAAACAAAAAACAAAATAAACAGCTAAGTGAACTAAAAAAAAAAAAAAAAAAATAGCTGTGGCGGGCACGTATAGTCCCAGCTGCTTGGGAGGCTGAGGCAAGAGAATTGCTTAAGCCCAAGACTTTAAGGTTGCTATAAGCTGTGACGCCACAGCACTCTAGCAAGGACGACATAGTGAGACTCTGTCTCCAAAAAAAAAAAAAAAAAAAATTAGCCAGATGTGGCAGTACACATAATGTGTGCCTACAATATCACTTACGCTTGAAAGCTTGAGGCAGGAGGATGACTTCAGCCCAGGTGTTCCAGACTGCCAATGAGCCAGCCTGGGTGAGAGGGAGAGAGCAAGATCTTGTCTCCAGAAAAAAAGAGAGAGAGGGCCTGGACGCAGTAGCTGCCACCTGTAATCCTAGCACTCTGGGAGGCTGAGGCAGCAGAATGCTTCAGTTCAAAAGTTCAAGACCAGCCTGGGCAAGAGGGAGACCCTATCTCTAAAAGAAAAATAGCCGAGTGTGGTTGCAGGCACTTGTAGTCCCAGCTCTTGGGAGGCTGAGGCCAAGAGGATCACTTCAACCCAAGTGTTTGAGGTTGCTATGAGCTGTTACGCCACAGAACTCTAACTAGCCTGGGACAACAGAGAGGAACACTGTGCCAAAAAAAATTTACAAAACAAAAAGAGAGAGGGGGAAAAAAACATGGAGGCTGGGCTCAGTGACTCATGCTTATAATCAGAATACTCTTGGAGGCCAAGGCAAATGGACTGCTTAAGCTCAGGAGTTCAAGACCAGCCTAAGCAAAAGTGAGACCTTGTCTCTAAAAATAGCTGGGCATTGTGGCAGGTGCCTGTAGTCCCAGCTACTTGGGAGGCTGTGAGCTAGGATGCCACAGAACTCTACCAACAGTGACCAAGTGAAACTCTGTCTCAAAAAAGAGAGAGAGAGAGAAAGAAAGAAAGTCCTTCCCCCAGAAAGACACAGATTAATTTTTACAACAATGTTTATTATACTGGCCTTCTGCGGGGCTCATGCCAGTAATCCTAGCACTCTGGGAAGACCAGGTGGGTGGATCCCTTGAGCTTAAGAGTTCAGAGACCAGCCTGAGCAAAAGCAAGACCTTGTCTCTACCAAAACCAGAAAAATTAGCCAAGACTCATGGCTGGGGCCTGCAGTCCCAGCTACTAAAGAGGCTGAGGCAGGAGGATCACCTAAGCACAAAAGTTTGATTGAGGTTACTGTAAGCGAGGATGACACAAAAGTACTCAACCCTGGAGCGACAGAGTGAGAATCTGTCTCAAAAAATCAATACATAAATAAATAAAAGCAAACAAGACACATGGAAGAGCTCTGCTGGAGTTGAAAGCATCGCATACACATCATTACAGTTTCTAATTTCATAGTAAACAGAGATAAAGGGACTACGAAGGAAAGCCCAAGGTGAATTTCTCTTAATTTCTCCATGAACACTTCCAAAAATGGAAAAGCAATTAAACAAACTCAACTTGGCTTATACCTCCTATAATGAATAAGTCCATACAAAGATGTTGAGAAAGGAGAAGGGGGCACGGCCCCTACTGCTATCAACATACCTGCTCACCGGGGACTGGAGGCTGCCTGGGCAACACCACACCACAGACAGCTGTCACTCTGGAGGAGAGGTCAGCTGAAACAAGGTATCCCTGTAAGCACTGCTGTTCCATCTCCTTACTCCACAGAGAGGCTTCTGGACTGGCCAAAACCAAGGCCTTCTCCAAATCTTGCAACTGGGCCTCTTCTAATAACCTGAAGGAAAGGAAGATCTCATCAATGATTTTACTACACATAAAACCCACACTAGAGCCTCTAGGAAGCTCCTGCTTACCTCAACCTGAAATGGATCAATTCATCACTATTAAAAATCTTCTTAAGGAATGATAATTTGTGCTCTTCATTCATACAAGTGACCAAAGCAAGACAATTGGCTGTATACCTAGAGAAAAAAGTATGTAAATTCAGTTTATCTACAGTGATTATTAAGTATAATAAATTTTTAAAAAATAATAAAATTTACTAGCCAACTAAACACTAGGAAAGAAAATCCTTTTTTTTTTTTTCCGGCCAGGGCTGGGTTTGAACCTGCCACCTCCGGCATATGGGGCCAGCGCCCTACTCCTTTGAGCCACAGGCGCTGCCCAAGAAAATCTTAAAGAAATATTACAACACACATTAAATAGTCAGGCACAATGACTTCACTTCGTGGAACATGAAAACACTCCTATCATTTCCTCTAAAAGGCACATGATTAAGAAAAAATTCAAAAGCACTAAGAACAAATGTAACAAATTTAGAATGGTTTTCTTGCCCTCCTCTCTCTCACAACTCCATACACGCCCTATACCATCCCCATACTAGAAGCACAAGAAAGTCTAACAGCTACGTACCAGCGGACCAAGGTGTCATGGCTTCTGAGAAGAGGAACACAGACGCTCCAGTCCCAGAGCTCTCGGAACACAATCTGTTCCTGCTGCAAAAACTTGTAGGCTGCTTCCATCAGGTCCCGGAGCTTCATCCGCCTACGCCCATAGCGGACTGGGTTAGCATCTGAACTCTCCAGGAAGAGTCTTTGAAAGACTGGAAAAGTGTCTTTGAAATACCTCAGAGCAAACCTTCAGAAATAAAATAAATTAGAGAACAGAGATCCCTGACTTTCAGAGGTTCAACTTATAATTTTTTACTATACTATTAGGTAAAATTTAACTTACAATTTATATTAGACAAGTTATTATACTGAACTATCAGGTAAAATTTAACTTACAATTTTTATTAGAAAAGTTTTCACTCTGAGACCTAGGCTAGAGTGCAGTGCCATCATCATGGCTCCCTGCAACCTTAAACTCCTAGGCTCACGGGATCCTCCTCCTCAGCCTGCTGAGGACCTGGGACTTACTATAGATGCCTGCCACCCAGCCCAGTTAATAGTTTTTAATTTTTATGCAGGCTAGACGAGGTGGATCATGCCTATCATACAGCACTCTGGGAGACTAAGGCAGGTAGATTGCTTGAGCTCAGGAGTTCCACAGGTGGACTGCCTAAGCTCAGGAGGTCCAGACCAACCTCACGAAGAACGAGACCCTATCTCTACTAAAAATTAAAAAAAAACTAGCTGGGGGTGGTGCCTGTGGCTCAGTGAGTGGAGTGCTGGCCCCATATACCGAGGGTGGCAAGTTCAAACCCAGCCCCAGCCAAACTGCAACAACAAAAAAATAAGTAAAAATTTAAAAAACTAGCTGGGCTTGCTGGTGCATACCTGTAGTCCTAGGTACTAGGGAGGCTGAGGCAAAAGGATTGCTCAACCCAAGAGTTTGACGTTACTGTGAGCTATGATGCTATCACACAACTCTACCCAGGGCAACAGAGTGGCTCTAAAAAATAAATAAATAGGGCAAGCACAGTAGCTGATACCTACAATCCTAGAACTCTGGGAGGCAGATGCAGGTGGATTGCTTGAGCTCAGGAATTTAAGACCAGTGTAAGCAAGAGTTAGACCCCATCTCTACTAAAAAGAGAAACACCACCAGGCATTGGGGCGGGTGCCTATAGTCCCAGCTACTTGGGAGGCTGAGGCAAGAGAATCGCATAAGCCCAAGGGTTTGAGGTTGCTGTGAGTTGTGATACCACAGAACTAAAAAAAAGGGCAGCGCCTGTGGCTCATCTTGTGGGGCGCCAGCCCCATATACTGAAGGTGGCAGATTCAAGCCCAGCCTCGGCCAAATTGCAAAAAACAGAAAAATAGCTGGGCGTTGTGGCAGGTGCCTGTAGTCCCAGCTACTTGGGAGGCTGAGGCAAGAGAATTGCCTAAGCCCAGGAGTTGGAGGTTGCTGTAAGCTACGTGACGCCACAGCACTCTACCAAGGGTAATAAAGTGAGACTGTCGCTACCAAAAGAAGAAAAAAAAAAAGAGAGAGAGAGAGAGAGAAATAAAATTTAAAAGAAAGAAAGAAAGGAAATGCATCTACTTCCAATGAACATGGACTGAACACACTCTGAGCCAGACAATGAATTAATACCTAGGGATTCAAAATCAAAGAGAGATCTTTCTTGAGAAGTCTGCTGTCTACTATGCAGCAGATATATATTGGATATTTCCAATTCCAGAAACAGTAAGAGGCACAATGAAATTCAGGGGTTGGCACTCGTAGCTCTGCAGCCAGGGGTCCAGCTACATACAGGGGGCTGGCGGGTTTGAACTCAGCCCAGGACTGTCAAACGACAATAACTACAACCAAACAATAGCCGAGGGTTGTGCCAGGTGCCTGTAGTCCCAGCTACGTGGGAGGCTGAGGCAAGAGAATCACTTAAGCCCAAGAGTTGGAGGTTGCTGTGAACTGTGACACTGCAGCACTCTACCGAGGGCGACACAGTGAGACTCTGTCTCAAGGGGAAAAAAAAAAAGAAAAAAAATTCAGGTTGGGCGAGGTGGCTCACACCTGTAATTCTAGCACTCTGGGAGGGTGAGCTGAGTGGATTGCCTGAGCTCACGAGTTCAAGATCAGCCTAAGCAAGAGTGAGACCTCACCTCTAAAAATAACCAGGCATTGTGGCGGGCGCCTATAGTCCCATCTATTTGGGAGGCTGAGGCATGAGAATCACTTAAGCCCAGGAGTTTGAGGTTGCTATGAGCTGTGACACCACAGCACTCTACTAAGGGCAACATAGAAGACTCTGTTTCAAAAAAGGGAAAAAAAGAAAAAAGATGCAACTGACCCTATCCCTAGGGAGCAAAAAAAGATTGCATCTTAGATGAAAAGAAGATTCACATGAATATGTAAAGAAAAAAAATTCTCCATGCAGATGATACAGAAAGTTCAAAGAGATGGCATCAGGAAACAGCCTGGTATGCAGAAGCAACTACAAGTAGTGACTAGACATCTACTGACAGGAAATGCGGTAAAGGCGAAGAATTGACCAGAATACACAAAGCTTACAAATGAGGATAAAGATGCTGAGGTTTCATTGTGCTATCATAGCTTCCCACACAGAAGATCTATCTATCCTTCTGTGAAAAATTCTAAGAGATTCAGTGATTCTAAGAGACTAGTATACAATTAGTCTTAGAATGTATAGCTTAGTTGTTCAGTGAAGATTTTCCCAGTTCACTGTTAGTCTGTAAGGACTAGGAGAGGTGATTGTTTTTTCAAATGCCCAAGTCTTAACTACAGGAAAAACAGAACTGCAAGGCACACAAAGAAACAGGGAAACAGGGTCCGGGCCCAGTGGTTCACACCTATAATCCTAGCACTCTGGGAGGCCAAGGCAGGTGTATTGCCTGAGTTCGTGAGTTCAAGACCAGCCTGAGCAAGAACGAGACTCTGTCTCTAAAAAATAGCTGGGCAGGCTCAGCACCAGTGGTTATGGCACCAGCCACATACACTGAGGCTGGCGGGTTCGAATCCAGCCCAGGCCAGCTAGACAACAATGACAACTGCAACAAAGAATAACCAGGCATTGTGGCGGGCGCCTGTGGTCCCAGCTACTTGGGAGGCTGAGGCAAGAAAATTGCTTAAGCCCTGGAGTTTGAGGTTGCTGTGAGCTATAACGCCATGGCACTCTACCAAGGGTGACATAGTGAGACTCCATCTCAAAAAAAAAAAAAAAAATAGCCAGGTATTGTGGCAGGTGCCTATAGTCCCAGCTACACGGGGAGCTGAACAAGTCAATGGCTTGAGCCCAGGAATTTGTGGTTGCTATGAACTATGCCACAGCACTCTATCCAGGACAACAAAGTAAAATTCTGTCTCAATAAAAAAAAAAAAACAAACAGGCCTGTGGCTCAAAGGAGTAGGGCGCTGGCCCCATATGCCAGAGGTAGCAGGTTCAAACCCAGCCCTGGCTAAAAACCATAAAAAAAAAAAAAAGGAACAAGGAAACAAAGCCCAATTAATGGGAAAAAGTAAAACTGCAGGGCAGTGCCTGTGGCTCATTGAGTAGGGTGCCGGTCCCATATACCGAGGGTGGCAGGTTCAAACCCAGTCCCGGCCAAACTGCAAAACCAAAAAATTGCCGGGCGTGTGGCAGACACCTGTAGTCCCAGCTACTTGGGAGGCTAAGACAAGAGAATCGCTTAAGGCAGGAGTTGGAGGTTGCTGTGAACTGTGACGTCACAGCCCTCTACTGAGGGCCACAAAGTAGGACTCTGTCTCTCCAAAAACTAAATAAATAAATAAATAAAACTGCAGAAACCAACTCTACAAAAATACAGATATATGAACCAGATGACAAAGAATTTTAAATAAATTAACTTGCCTAAAAATGCTCAATAACCTAACGCTAACCCAGGTATACAACTAAATGAAATCAGGAAAACAGTCCATGAACCAACTAAAAGCATCAATAAACCATAAAAAGAAACAAATTCTGTGCCTGAAATATGCAATAACTAAACTGAAGAAAAACATCACTAAAGCAGTCAATAATCAGCTAAAAGGTGCATTAGACACTAGGAAGAACAGATGCAGTAGAACCTCTGTAAGCTGACCACCCACACGTGGGGGTGGTCAACATAAGGAACTGTGTTGCTCCTCCTGTACTGACATGTGTCAAAATCTTCCAAATCTGAGGAAAGACAGGCACATATAAATGCAAGTTCAAGTATTTCAACCACAGTAAACCCAAAGAGATCCATACTGAGGACCTTATAAGCAAACTATAAAGTCAAAGACTGAGAATCATGAAAGCAGCAAGAGAAACACAACAAGGGAACTTCCACAAGATTACTAGAGGATTTCTTAGAAAAATCTGGCGGGGCTCAGAGCCTGTGGCTCAGCGGACTAAGGCGCCAGCCACGTACACCTGAGCTGGCGGGTTCGAAT
>CAUYON010204804.1:0-11328 GCA_963573935.1 Arctocebus calabarensis | reverse complement strand
TAATAACTAGAATCTACAGAGAGTAAACAATAAGAAAAGTGCAAACAACCCTCTCTATAAGAGTTGTAAGAGATTTGAACAGAAACTTCTCCAAGGATAACAGATGAATGGCCAAGAAACACATGAAAAAATGCTCATTGTCTTTAATCATCAGAGAAGTGCAAACCAAACCACTCTAAGAGATCATCTAACCGCAGCAAGATTAGTGAACATCACAAAGTCGCAAAACAGAAGGTATGGATACAGAGAGAAGGGGACACTTCTATGCTGCTGGTGGGATTGCAAACTAGTACAGCCCTTTTGGAGAGAAGTATGGAGAATCCTCAGAGATCTAAAAGTAGACCTTCCATTTGCTCCTGCAATCCCATTAGTAGGTATTTACTCAGAAGAACAAAATCATTTTACCAGAAAGACATTTGCACTAGAGTGTTTATTGTGGCTCAATTCATAATTGCCAAGTTGTGGAAGCAACCTAAGTGCCCATCAACCCATGAATAGCTCAACTAACTGTGGTATACATATACCATGGACTGTTATTCAGCTTTTAAAAAAGATGGAGACTTTACTCTTTTACATTTACCTGGATGGAGCTGAAATATATTCTTCTTAGTAAAGTACTGTAAGAACGTTAAAATAAATATCCAATGTACTCCATACTAATATGAAATCAATATATAAACAATTACATGTTACTAAGAACAATAAACACTATTATAGTCCAGTTCAGGAGTAGAGGGAAATGGGAGAGAGGAGAGGGTCCGATGTATGGCAGAAGGAGGGAGGGTGTTGTGCACATTGTGAGGGTGTATAACATGACCCCGGGTGAGGGGCTCTTCTACAAGTAGAACTTTAACCTGGAAGTGAGAACAATGTAACGTAAATATTGTACCCTCATATTAATTTGAATAAAGTTTAAAAAAAAAAGAAAAAAAATTAGCACATCATGTTGAGTGCTCTGAAGGGACTGAGAATAATGTCAAGATAACTGCATGGGGAAGGCATAGAATTTAGAAAACTGTCTTAGTACATCTAAATAAGGCTAGACAGGCAGGAAGACAGTCATGCACATCACAGTCAAGAGAGTCTATTTCATTATTAGTGCAATGAGATATCACTGAAGAGTTGTAAGCCAAGGAAGGAAATAAAAAGGTTTTTTTCTTCCCTAAGATGACTATTAGGCCAGGACAGTGTTTAAAGTGCTTCTGGCAGCATCCTATACTTTGACCAAGTGTCTTAAAAAGAACAAAGCCATTTTTTACTGAAATCTAAATCCACCTCCACTACACACACACACACACACACATATATATATACACACACACACACACACCTAAACCTGGGGGTGTGTTATACACCCTCATAGTGTGCACATATGTTTAACTATATTCAACTATTTTATTTATTTTTTATTTTTTTAATGATTTTATTAAATCATAATTGTGTACATTGGTGCAATCATAGGGCACAATGTGCTTCATATACAACCAGAAATATTTTGATCGTACTGTTAGCGATAGCCTTCATGGCATTTTCTTGATCACTATATAAAGACATTGATACTCTACATTTAACAAGTTTCACCAGTACCCTGCTAAGATGCACCGTAGGTGTGATCCCACTAATTGCCTTCCCTCCACCCATCCTCCCTATATTCAACTATTTTAAATTATTATTTTCCTCATCACTAAAGCCAAGATACTCTGTCAAGTACTAAAATTCTATAACATTATAAGGGAAAGAAAGGAATATTTAGGACAAAAAATATTATAGGAGGCAAAAAAGGAACTGGTAGGTTTCTGTATACCTTGGATTTTTTTTAAGTAGTTTGCTAAATATTAGTATTTTATAAATCAGTGGTTCTCAACCTTCCTAATGCCATGGCCCTTTAATACAGTTCCTGGGGGTCACGACCCACAGGTTGAGAACTGCTGTTATAAATGAAGATAGAAAGAAAGCTTTGAAACATATATTACAGGCAAAGATAGTTGAATAATTATCTGAATAGTATAAAGGCTATAAGTCAGAAGGTAAATATATTATGGTATTAATAATATATAACAGAATGCTATTCTCAAAAGAGACTGAATACAAGAAAATTCCTCTTATCATCAGCAACATTCCATTCTCCCATAAGCTTGTGAAAGCAACTAGTCATTCCAACAATATTATTTAATTATTAGGTTAAATCTCCACAAATTTTGATATTGTTATTTTAATTTAAAAATAAAATGATTACCTTTCCATATAATTGATATATGTTAAAAACAGATAATCATGAATAGTCTAACAAACATGTTAGCTTTTTTTGCTTTCACTTAAATTACAGGTAACTTGCCAGTTATTAAAACTCTGATCAAAGATCTTGGAATTGAAGATGTGGTTCATGTATATGACAAAACTTAATAGGGCATAGAACAAAGGTCATACATATTTTCTATGCTGTTCTCTGTTCGAAAAAAAAAAAAAAACAACATTCAGTTAAAAGTCTAATTCACATGGATAACATTTCCTAAGATTTTAGGTGTATATAACGAGATAGTTCTTTTTTCCTCACCTTATCTACTTTCCTAAACCATCCATAAAAACAAAACAAAACCCACAATAATATGTAGTTCTTACATAGGTCTTTTCTCTCCAATCCCATTACCTGGGTATTGTTACACATCTCTTCCAGAATTCCCAGAATCCTTCAGCAGTACTATTTCTTTATATTAAAATTTAGATTTGAGAAATTAAAGATATTTTGTTTACTAACAAAATCTCTCACAGGATTTTTCAAAATTATATATGACATCTACACCCAAACAACTGATGTCAAGTGTAGTGTTTTCACTACTTAGAAAATGAGTCATTTGATAGCCACACATTCCCTAAAGACTGACAGAAATGTATAACAGCCTCCAAAATATCTGAAGAAGCCCCATGGAAGACATATACTAAAATAAACATATTAGAAAGGTGACAATTCTTTAAGTAAATATAACAACCCCATTAAAATGCAACACATGTTTTCGGCAAAAACAAAATCTAAAAAGATGAAATAGATGCTTTATATAAAATATTTACATATATAATGCACAAAACCCACTATGGTTAGTAACCTTTATGGCTTTGAACAACTAGATATTTACATATCTTTCTTTCTGCATGTGCTTGTGCGTATGTGTGTTTTGTATATATTTTTAACAGTTGACAGCTGTTTTAGAGCATACAGAGATGCCAAGCTGAATGAGGGTCTTGATTACTTCAAGATTAGCTATCTAAAGTTTCTATTCATTTTAAGTGTTGTTAGTTGGAAGAGTCATTAGTCACTTCCTTGTCTCATAGAACATCAGCATACATTTACATTGTTAATGAACATTTGGGGTAAATGAATTAATGGCACTTTTAAACATCAATTCAGTCCTAATAACTCAGTATGTCATAGAAATGTTAGGCTATGATATAAACGAAAAGCCTTTTCAGTAAAGGTAACAAACTCATTCCTGCAAACAATAGGGGATAAAATTAATTAAAAATTTTTTTAACCAGGTTAAAAAAATTTTCAATATTTAATGAAATAAACCAGAGTAAACAACAACCAGCTATGCTGTCAAGTAAGCATATAAACCAGAAATAATCTGAAAAATCAATTAAACTATTTTGTATATTTATAACACAAATACATATTCACTTTTATAGTACTCACTTACAGAAATACTTGCAAAATAATTTGACTTATTTGAGTGCTTCTTATAGGTATTACATTTAAGAAAAAATAACACCAAGAAAGCTATCATGCTTACCACTGAAATATTAAAATACTGAAATTGAAATGGTCACTATTAATTTTCATATTATCAAAATCCTAAACAGCAGTCTTGTTGAGTCCTTATACAATAACAAAAAAACAAAATAAGAAAAAATAAGTTGTAGGACAAATTCCCCTTTCTTCATTAAAAACAACAACAGCATTTGTACGATGGAGAAGATAATAAAGAAGCACAAAAAACAACACATACTCTACAAGGTAAAAAGCTCATGTTCTAAGGAAACTGTCACTTTAAGTAGGAATAAATTATTTTTTTAAATTCTCAAAACATGAGTTAAGGCAGACCTTGACATCAATATAGACAAAAAAAAAATTTTATTTGAAGTAAAAAAAATGAACTACTTTGAGTCATTTATGATATTTTAAAATGGATCTCACAACCCTAATATAAGGATTTCATGAGTACAAACTATAAGCAAGCACTGAGTCAGTGAACTTCATCAAATACTTAGTGTACTTAAGAACAAAGCTTCAAGAATTTTCAAAAACTCATTGCCTTCTTCTAAAAACTTATGTTCTTACTATCATTACGTAAACACTGAGAAAATAATGTAGATTCTGATGCATACACGTTTAATAAATTTTCACAGCACAGGACATGTATATAGTCTACCTTTTTAACAGTCTACCATTTAATTTCAACATATAGATCTTTAAGAATAAGACACAAATTTCAATTATTTTTTTTAAGAAAAAAGATGATCATGAATCAGGTAAGTTTTTTGTCCTGAAATAAATGACACCAGCTGACGGGGACAAAATCCCTGCAAAATCAACACGAAAAGCTTAGGATTATTTAAAAGATGTTTGACAAAGTCCCCTTTGCATTTTAACATTCTTTTTTTTTTTTTCAATTTTTGCATTCTAACATTATTATGCTGAAGTCATTATTTAGTTTATGATTTTTTTTAAAGAATGGCAGTACATTCAACATTTGGGTAACGCTTCTGTCAATAATTGAAAGCTGACTTTTTGTAGTATTCCTTAAGTCAAGAGCACTCTCCAAATCCCTGAGCCATCTTCTTAAAGTTGCCCTTCTGGGTTTCATCAAGAGAATTACACATAGAAGAGAGACAGAGTTAACTGGGCTTCCTCTGCTAGGTTTCCCAGGACCTGCAAAGAGCATCCACAAATAAAACTCACCTGCAGACTTGTTTGAGTAACTGGACAAAGGGTCAATGCCTACTTCTTGTTCTTCAGGCTGCAGAGGGTGTCTAGTTTCAGATGAGGAATGATACATGGTGGAAACGGGCAATGTCACCAAAAGTAACTCCCTGGAACATAAAAAAATAGAGAGAGATTATGTGGTAAGGTTGTCCATAACATAACAGTTCATTTCCCCGGGATTCTTGTTACAACGGATAGTTCCTCTTTTCAGTTTTAAACCAATGAGGTAGTCAAATTTTATATTGCCTCTGTTTGTTAATGAAGGAGATTACTGAAGACTACACATATTTCTCTAAAATATTTTATTATGTGGAATTTAATGTTATAATTGTCATTATGATTTGTAAGCATGCTATACTTTTCTCAAAGTGTGTCCATCTTTAAAACTGTATGCCATGGAACATTATGCAACGTTAAAGAAAGATGGAGACTTTACCTCTTTTATGTTTACATAGATGGAGCTGGAAAATATTCTTCTTAGCAAAGTATCTCAAGAATGGAAGAAAAAGTATCCAGTGTACTCAGCCCTACTATGAAACTAATTTATAGCTTTCATATGAAGGCTATAACCCAATTACAGCACAAAAATATAGGGAAAGAGGCAAGGGAGAAGAGGGGAGGGGAAGGGTGAGGATGGGTGGAGGGAGAGTAATTGGTGGGTCCACACCTATGGTGCATTTTAGAAGGGTACAGGTGAAACTTACTAAATCTAGAATATAAATGTCTGAACACAAATTTAAGAAAATG
Source organism: Arctocebus calabarensis (assembly GCA_963573935.1). Taxonomy (NCBI): domain Eukaryota; kingdom Metazoa; phylum Chordata; class Mammalia; order Primates; family Lorisidae; genus Arctocebus; species Arctocebus calabarensis. The sequence continues at coordinate 5,603 of CAUYON010204804.1, read as the reverse complement.
CCATGAAATCTATGTTAACCAGTTTGATGAAAATATTTCAAATTGTATATAAAACCAGCACATTGTACTCCATGATTGCATTAATGTACATAGCTATGATTTAATTAAAAAAAAAAAAAACTGTATGGCATTTTTGTGACAAAGGTAACTATTTCATTTTATGCACTTAAATATTTCTACTAATACAGTAATACATACAATATTATGGTTTCTGCCTCTGGAGGCAGGATCACTTGACCACGTGCCCAACTTTCTATTTTTTGGAAAGATGGGGTCTTTCTTGCTCAGACTGGTTTGAAACTCCTGAGCTCAAGTGATCCTCCTGACTTGGTCTTGCAGAGTGCTGGAATTAACAGGTACAAGCCACCATGTCTCAAAATAATTTAATTTAAAATTTCTTGTTTAATTTGGAACAATTTAAAAGAAATAGACATTGAGGAAGAAACCTGCACAATGGTTATTAATACAATCTTGTTATAAGCCTAACACCAGAAGAGAGAATCTGAGGTGCTAGGATCATTTGCACCTCAAGACCAGACTGGGCAATACAAAAAGAGCTTATTTCTTAAAAAAGTAAAAATAAAAAATACATAAATAAATATTTGAAAAGGTCTATTCTAACTGCTAGATTTCCTTAATTTTTTAAATGTTCTAAGCTATATATGCTTGATCTCATTAGCTTCATTTCTTATTTTTTCAGTATACTTTCACTGTTATAGGCTTCACATATCTAAAAAATACAAGTAGATTTTATGTATTTTATTTAAACTTTATGAAAAATAGGTGACAAGCAAACTGATATCAAAGTTTGCTTTTAAAAAGATAGATCAGGGCAGTGCCTATGGCTCAAAGGAGTAGGGCGCTGGCCCATATGCCAGAGGTGGTGGGTTCAAACCCAGCCCCGGCCAAAAACTGCAAAACTGCAAAAAAAATCAGTAATTATATAGCTAAAATAAATTAGCCCACAATGAGGACTATATATTCATTTAAAGTGCTATAAAATACATCAGGTCTTTTAGACGTCTTAGAGAAAGTTAAATTCAAGAGTGATTCAGTGAATTTATAATAGTTTTAATTATAATTCTTTAGAACTTATGTCTATGGTAATACCGAAAACTAAAATACAAAGTTAACCAAATAACTCATTCAGCAACTATTCTATATAATTAGGGATCTACTATACCTTAATTTATTATGCCTTTCGCCTGAAACTGAGTCACCGACATGCTTTTATAATTAAATAATCCTAACCTGCTGACTAGTGATAATGAGTCATTTTCAAACAATCTGTTAAAGAAAAAGTGTGGGTAATGTTCTTAGCTTTTTTAAATTATAAATTTAAATAATAATCTAATTTGAACATAACTTATCAGGAAGATGCTGCTTTGGGTTTTGAAGTTTGTTTTAAATATAAAGAGCTATTTCAGCTTTCTAGAATCTAAAAAATATATATTTAAAAGTGTGTTGGTTTAATGCTAGTGTGATAATCACAATATAATGTTGCTTTTCACTATATAATAATTTTCTTAAGAATTTCCCTATTTGTTGTTTCATAAAAACACCAAGCAAAAATACTTCATTAATACACAAAACAGAATATAGAAAATCTTTAAAAAATTGTGTCTACATTTATTTTAATTGTTATTATGAACATTTTTTAAACTATAAATAGTAGCCTGTAGGAAAATATTTGGTGAACATTCAAATAAAAATTAAGGAAGATTTTTGTTTCCTGGTCTGAAAACTTTTAAAACAACCACTATAAAAGTCGAAATAGCATTAACATTTTAAATCTGACAATGGTCCATTATATTTTTAATTTTTATTACAAACCCCAACTTCTATTCTTAATATGCTTTAATCTTCTCTATATAGAAGCTAAATATATAGAGAAAAATATATAGTAAGATCAAAAGTGTGTGTAAGCAAATGACTACTTAAATCCATAATTCAGACATTTTAGTTCTCTTAAATCATGCTTCGGTGTCCCTAAAGTTTCCCTGACTGATAAAAATATATCTAAAGATTTTTTTTAAATAAGTAAACGAACCTCATTTCTTCTAATTCAGAAAGCACTGCAACATTCCTTCCACGGCACCACCTTCCTTTGCTATATTTATTATAAATAATAATTATTCATGCTTCATATGAACTCAAAATCAAAAAACTCAAAAATAATTTAACAACATGGTTTTACCAATCTGATCACAGAAGCTGATAAATTAGGCTGAAATTTCCATTAAAAATCTAAGACTAATCATAAGGACTGTTGCACTGGTTTCACAAGTCTGGCCTGAAAGAAAGGAAGTCTTGGTGCAAATAGTTAATAGTTAATAAAAGGTAAGACTTAATGAAAAGGTAACTGTTCTAAAGCATAGAACAGTTTTAAAGTGCATTAAAAATTTCAAAACAATATTTTCCATGTAAACTACAGCAATAGAAGCAGTCTCTAAGTGAATATTTCAAATTATTAGCATTGTACAGATAAAGTTAGTTGAGTAACATCTTCTCTTTAAAATGGCATCACATAAACAGAACCTCTAGAAACAAGTTTATTTCCTCTGAATCTAAAGTTCCATATATTTTGGATTTTATTCATTCCTTTTCTGTATCTCTACTACTTGGGCATAGAATTAACATTCTGACTTGTGTCTTTCTAAAGACATGCATATTCAGAAAACCTCATATAAGCAAAGTCCATTCATTTAAATTCCTAACTGATGATAAACTTAAAAGTTGAACACTGAAATGACAGAGTAGTATTAACTTAGATAAAGATTTCTCCTATAAGAAAAGCATATAAGATGGTGTACTTTCAGAATCTGATTATGTAAGGGAGAGAGGCTATAGCATGAATAAGGATGTATTACAGACTGCGTGTATTTATCATCATGGGTATTTAATCTGAAATAAGATGTCTTGGCTATAAAACTGACCTTCTTTGATAAAAGCTATATGTTCATAATTAAAAGATAGGGTCACTGAACATTATCTATAGAATTGATAGAAAAAAATATATATTTTTTTAGTGTTCGTAGCTAAAGGTAAATTTGATGGTTAGAAATGATGTTCTAATGTCTTAATTAGAAGGGAAGAAAAGAAGGAAACAAGAAAGGAAAGAAAGCAAAAAAGTGAGGATGAAAACAAAGAATGGGAAAGAACAAAGTTCCATCTTTACATTCTATCAATCTCTAACACAAGAGGGTTACAATGAACTTTAAATAAGTTAATTAAGTATTAAAATCAATCATCTGAAAGTCTTAATATTTAATATTGTTAAATTGTATATCAAAGTAGTTTTATTATTTATTTACTCCAAACCTTTCCAGAATACTTCATTTGACAATGGGGGGTCTGTATCTCACAAGATAAATGCATTTACAATGCCAGATAAATTATATATAAAAAGCATTTGTCTTAATACATGTCATTCAATATTAAATATTGCCCCTTGGTAAAACCCTAAGACCCTAATTCATTTTTACCAACCACACAATTTTACTGTTAAGTGTTGTCTAATAAAATAGGTATATGTAAAAAGAACAAATAAAATAAAATAGGTATATGTAATAACCAGATATTCAAATGTTGTCTAGGGCTACAACAGGGTCAACATACAAGAACAATGACTAAAGAAGAACTAAAGTAGATTTAATCCTCATCATTTTCATGTTATCAGAACAAGATGTTTAGGGTAAACAATCCACTGTAAATTAAAATACTGATTCTTAAGTAATATGCGTAATGAGAATCATGCAGAATATATGAGAAGTTCACAGGTGTGCTTAAATATTTTATATTATAAAACAAGAACACATTTATTTGAAATTTCAATATTCAAATGGTATAAGTCATAATAAAGTAACTGTTGTGACCACATAAGCCAAAAGAAAAACTGAGCATTCTGAAGAGACAAACTGCCTAATAAAAAGATCTCCACACCATATCCTTCTATGTTTTCACAGTTCTCTTGAGCTCCAGATGCAGACATTGGGGAAGTAGCTCAACCTAGTGACCAAACCTTTTTATTATTATTATAGAGCCATATACACATATTTTCCATTTTGACTGTCCCTATTTTACCTTTAGCCTTTCAACTATTCAATCAAGTTTTCATAAAAATCAAAGTTAATGTAACATACAATTAGGAATTTGTTAAAAAGAATGAACAAAATTTGAAAAGAGAAAATAATTTGGCCAATTATAGTAAACTGATGATACTAAGAATAAGAAAAAGAAATGGCTACTCTTTCCACAAGCATCAAATCAAATCAAACATTTTATCAAAAAATGAATAAACAAAATACCATCTTGTTGGAGCAAGCCTGGGATGCTGGGGATGTTTTCAAGGTCATATGACCAACTGCGGAAACATCTTTCTAAAAAGCCCATAAAGATCTAACATTTATCCCTTGGTTTTAGTAAGTGGAAAGTTAGGAAACGCAAAGAAACTTTGGTACTTAAAGACAGTTCTTTCAATTAAACAATATCACCAAACACACAGCATTTATTCGGAAGCACTATTTAGTGTACTTTACATATGATTAACTCATTTAAACTTTACAACAACTCTTTGAAGCAGATACTTTTAACTCCTTTACAAATGAAGAACCAAGAAACACTATGTGACGTATTCAAAGTCACACAGCTAATTATGGGCAAAACCACCTCAGATGAATTAGTAATAACTTAACAAATGGTCCAACAAAAATTAAATCAGGAATTATAAGATAGAATCCTTTGTTACTAACACTCTAGTTTACTTTTCTCTAATTCAATCTCTTTCATAATCTCAAATATTAAGTAAATAAGGTCCTAATAGTTAAGCTATATGTATCTTGTAATAAAATGCTAGTGAAGAAAGAAAATAAGCTATGGTTCAGCAAAATTGTAATTTAAGAATAAGACACAATGGACCTTTGCAATCACTATCAAACAGCCAAAATTGTTTATGATTTTCAATTTCCCAATGCTACAAATTCAAATTACACCAGTTACTTCAGTACGAAGTGACATCTGTCAGCAGCTAAGAATGAGCACCTGATCCTTGCTAGTCAAAATAGCTTACATGAAAACATTCATACTTTCTTCCCTTCCATTTTATTCAGAGCTCTTTTCCTCCTGAGGACACCTTTCCTTCTTGCTTTTCTAAATCCTTCCTTTAAGGACCAGTGCCAGAAGTAATTTTCCCCCCTGTAATGTAGCACTGGAGTTGTAGAAACATATTTTTTATTATAATCATGATTTTTATGGTTACCTTCCATTAGCCAGTGCTACGTTGGTTTCCATAGTCTGTGCTCAAAAGTTTCCTATTTAAATAAATTTATTTAAAAATGTGAATGAGGGGTGGCTCCTGTGGCTCAGCGAGTAGGGCGCTGGCCCCATATACCGAAGGTGGCGGGTTCAAGCCCGGCCTCGGCCGAACTGCAAAACAAAAAAATAGCCGGGCGCTTTGGTGGGCACCTGTAGTCCCAGCTACTCGGGAGGCGGAGGCAAGAGAATCGCTTGAGCCCAAGAGCTGGAGGTTGCTGTGAGCAGTGTGACGCCACGGCACTCTACCAAGGGTGATAAAGTGAGACTCTGTCTCTACAAAAAAAAAAAAA
>CAUYON010204798.1:0-12100 GCA_963573935.1 Arctocebus calabarensis | reverse complement strand
GTAGTCGCCTGGGGAGTTCCTGGCTGGGGACTGATCTACAGAGGCCTGGCGGTCGCCGGCAGAGTCTCTAGCAGACCGCTGAGCTGCGGAAACCCCTCAAGCATTGGCATAGGGCAAGGCAGTTGCCGGGAGCATTTCTGGCTGTGGGCCACCCAGCAGAGGCCTGGCGGTTGCAGGTAGAGTTCCTGGCAGAAGGCAGGCCTGCAAAAGCTCTGCAAGCTTGGGCGTGGAGTCACATGGTCACCAGGGGATTTACTTGCCAGAGGTGGAACTGCAGGAGCCTTGCGGATGTCAGGCAGAGGCCTGTGTAGTCCTTGGGGGAGGAGTTCCTGATCGGGGGGCAGATCTGCAGTGGCCTGGCAGTGGCCGTCAGAGTTTCTAGTAGATGGCAGACCTGCGGAAGCCCGGCAAGCTCGGGGCGCAGGACCAGGCATTCGCCTGCGGCTTCCCTGGCCAGAGGGGAGGGAGCCTCGCTGCAGCCCCGCCCGTTGTCTATTCCTGGTGGGGCGCTTGTTCCGGCTGGAAGGGGTGGGGGTCCTGCTTAGGGACCTCCTCCCTCAGTCTCAGTGGGGGTTAGGCTTCTAGTTCGTCAGGTAATGGGGAAAGGGTGTACAGTGAGTTTAGAATGGTGGGGAAAACTTTAGTTCAGTTTTTCTGCCTAGCAACCAAGTTTTCAAAGTCACACCGGGGTGCTCAGGGGAAGCACACCTCACTTCCCACAGCACTCTTCCATGGGGTGAGACAAGAGGTCCACAGTTTACTGCTTGTCTGTAGAAAACTCGTAGGAGCAAAAGAGGAGAATAAAAAGAAAGGAAACAGAAAAGCAAGAAACTCAGAGATTTCTTGGGGGAGGGGATGGGCACTCTTCCTTTCAGATGAATTTTGTACCTGAAGTGTGCTTTCTGGGGTTGCAGCCAGTCTCAGCAGAGGTGATCTGCAGAAATCACTTCTCTCTCTTGGCTGGGTTCCCAGTATTCAGCTTAATTGTGCAGTTTCTGGAGGTTATCTTCCCTTTTGGATGGGAGCCTTTTTCGGAAGCTGCTTCCAGTCAGCCATCTTGCTCTGCCCCTGGTTTTTTTTTTTAATTTCAAATCAGCTACATATACTGAGGTGCTTTGCTGGATTGACCAATTGATTGACTGACTGATTTTACTGAATGTAATCAGATTGGTTTTGTGTTTGGTGTAATCACATTGGGTCTGTGTTGACCAGAAAGCAAAAGCATTTTTTTGCTTACTTTTTAGTTAATTAGAAAATGTATTTAAACAGGTTCATCAATTTCTAATCAGAAATTTTTCTCACATCAGTATAACGAATGTTTATTGCATAAAATTTAGCAAATTTATATTTAAGAAAGGTAGAAAATAATGTGGTCATGAAAATAATCTTTGATAGACTTTGGTGTCTTTTTTTTTTTAGTCTTTATATGTTTTTTAAAAAAATTGATCCTGATTTTTTTATAACTTGTTTTTCATGTTATAAGATCGTACCATACCAGCATTTCCAATGTTAATTACATTGTAGAGCATAATTTTAAATGACTCCCATGTATTCCATTGTGTGGATGTACCATAATTTATTCAACTAATCTTGTTGTCTTGGACATCTAAGGACAACCTATTTCTGAAGCACTTTGTTTAATTGGAATTTTCTATATCTTGTTTATGAGGACTATAGCTTGCCTTTTTTATTATATTTATTTATTTTTGTGAGGCAGTCCCACTCTGTCGCCCTGGGTAGAGTGACATGGCATAATAGTTCAAGCAACCTCAAATTCTTGGGCTCTAGTGACCCTCTTGCCTCAGCCTCCCAAGGAGCTAGGACCACAGGAATGTACCACAAAGCCCCCCTAGTTTTTCTATTTTTAGTAGAGATGGGGTCTGACTCTTGCTCAGGCTGGTCTTGAATTTCTGAGCTCAAGCAGTCCACCCACCTCAGCCTCCCAGAGTGCTAGTATTACAGGCATGCGCAAACCATGCCCAACCCTAGTTTGCTTTTTAAAAAATGCTCCATAGAATTCTTACAGTGGCTGCCTGAGAATGATGCTTTCCTTGTCTTGTTCTATAGTGGATCCAGTTCCAAAGGCCAGTCCTTAAATGTGCCTATTTCATTTTCTGCTAAAGTGGTAAGATGGCTCACCGTTGGATGTATCTCCCAAAGCTACTTGAAACAATGGTTTTGCTGGCTGAAGTTTATCACACATTACACTGTTGCTAAGATGCTCTCAGATCTCAGCAGCATATATTGCAACGGAACTAGGGTATGGGTGTCCTGTGCAAGGGGTATTTTTCTTTTTTAATTGTATGATAAGGCCATCACTTTTGGAAAACTAGACCAGAATTTGGCATGATTGAGAAATTCCAAGGTGGCCCAAGCTTTCTGAGACAGGGAGCTTTTTCTCAAGTCCTACGAAATTATGTGATTTTAGAAAATCACCTCTTTTATTACTTCTTTGTCTTTCTATATTAAACAACATATTGTGTAAATCCCCACTTTGACTGTGGTTTAGAAAGTGCACATTCAGTACGGAATGTAGAGAGCTTCATTAATTTTGCTTAGGTCACTTCCCATTAGTTTGAAACTAGGCAAGTCATAGTCTTGAAACTAGGCAAGTTATAGTTTATCTCTAATTCCTTTTTAAAAAAATTTTTATTTTTTTTTTATTAAATCAGAGCTGTGTACATTAGTGCAATCAAGGGGTAAAATGTGCTGGTTTCATATACAATCTGAAATATTTTCATCAAACTGTTTAATATACCCTTCATGGCATTTTCTTAGTTATTGTATGAAGACATTTGTATTCTGCATTTAGTAAGTTTCCTTTTAAAGTGAACAAACTTTCCTTCTCCTATAATAAGCATAAAAATTGCAAACACGCATTAAGCTTAATATATACTATGAGTGAACGAAACAGTTTTAAAATATTGCCAAGCTTATTTAATAACTTTTCACATGTCAAAAATATACTACTTATACATAATTCTTTTCAATTTTTTACATTCTTGCCTAAGGCTGATTGGATGATATAATTATCTTCCTTTTCATATATATTAAGAAAAACATGGCAAAGATGGAATTTCTATTTAAATATTCTGTAGTGACGTCTTTGCTGATTACCAATCAGTGAGGTTCTATTTTACATTGTGTGTAATTCCTGGTCTTCTTACCTAAGATTTTCTGGTGGGGTTCCCTGTTCAAGGTTAAACACCAGAAATTGCATCTTAGAGTATGTGCTAAGGCCAAGTAAGAATGAGTCAGAACATCAAATAGGAGCAAATAACTGAAGTCAAAATATGTACCAAAAGGAGTGGTGGTGAGGGCCCAGAAATAAGAGCCAAGGGCAGTTTGGTCTTTTATAAGAGATAGGAAGCCATCATCATGTTTGAGTAACACTGATGTAACTTTGTCAATGTTTAAAAAGATATTTGGTACCGTGAGCTGGATGAATAGGGGATGAAGGGAGAATACTGTAGAGAGGCCAGATCTGACAGTGGCTTCTGAACCTTTTGGACCTCTCAGATTTGGCAGTGCAGTGCAATACCCCCACAGCATGGAACCAGATTTTGGCACGGTACTTGTTAATGTGTGATGGACTCCAAAGTTTTCTGCTCTATCTAGTTCTAGTACGTTTATGAAATGAAATGTTGGTCATGAGTGTCTAACTTGATTTAACAACCCTTCGTAGATCAAAATTACAGTTTGAAAACCATGGACTAGGAAGATGGAACGGAAGTGAAATTCTGAAAATCACTTATGTACTTTTGTCTTCTGCCTTTTCATGCACATGACCTTGGCATCCATCTGTCTTGAGGATGATTGAGATTTGTTTTAGAAGGAGAGAAATATCAAGGCAGTATTCTGATTCTGACATTCAAATATAAGAATTTGCAGCAAGACAGTAAACTTTTATAATAGGCCTTGGGTTCGAAAGCTTAAACTTACTTATCTACTTTTAAATGAGACCTGAGCAGGAAGGTCTGTTTTTTCTAGAATAGGCTTGCCCGAGAGGTTCACTCCAGAAGAGCAAGGCAGCTAAAGCAGCCAGACTGGGACCATATAGAGCCCATAGTAAGTCCAAGGCTGTGTTCAGGCCAAAAAAAATGTCAAACTGTCATAGAGAACACTGGCCAATCTGAGAGAATGGATACAGGGCTCACTAGCTTAAAGAAAGAAAAAAAAAAAAAAGAGGACTTCCTTCATTTCCTAGGTGGTTTCAATTTTCAATACCGGGATATTAGTATTATTCACTAACTCTGTTAGGCTGTTTCTGTTTGTGAGTTATATATTAACATATTAGCTGACATTCAGAAGTACAAGTTAGCAATTCAGAAATGGCATGGTGACCAACATTTAAATTTTGATGTACATCTTTTGAAGACAGAAAGTTCACTGTGGAAGAAACGTATGACTTCATTATGAAACCAGTTCAGAAGTAAGAATGGCCAGGAGTAGCTTTTGGACAAATACTGTAAAAAGCGAAGGCAAAACAGTACCACTATCAGGTACTTATTTCGTGCTTTGAAAATGATGTTGAGAAAATTAATACTTGGAACAATTTTCAGAAGGGAATCAGCAAAAACAGCAAAAAAGTTAAAAAATCCATGGACAGTGACTTGCTTTAGTTCTTTAAGTGCCTTGGGAAGTGTTCCTTTGCGAAGGGCACCAAGAGTTGATTTGCTTGTTAAAAAGTGAGATTTGGATCTATGAAATAATGAGGTCAGACAGAGTGTGCTAATTAGAATTTGAATGAACAAAGCAATGAGGATGAATTTGTATTAATTTTCGTGGCAAATAGCTGTCTAAGAGAAGTGTTTCACTTTGGCTGTTCTTATTTCATTTCTAGGGGAGTTTTCTATCTCAAAAGCTCTCTTGATAAGCAGAAATCTTCTGTAAATGTAAACACCCACTGAGATGGTGAAGTTTGAGGCAGACGAACTGTCAGCAGCTGTTTCATTACTTATGGGGGAGACGGGTCTTCTCTGCATTTTCAGTTGTGTGAATGTGGGGTTAAAGGAACAAAACTGTGGATTCAGTCCCCAAAGAGCCAATCAGCTTTGCAAGGGAATAAATAATCTAGAATTCATGTACCTACCATCTCTTCAAAACTTCTTGAAATCAAATTCATTCATGGTTGGGGGAAGGAGAAGGAAGGTAGGTAAGTAAAAATTCTTAGCAAAGCAACTCATGTTATATTTAATGATTACTAGAGACAGCTTCAAAGGAGAAAACCCTTATGAGGAATCATTTGTTAACCACACCAGTGCCTATGTTAAAGGGATGTAATCCTACTAACAGCGCCTTTCTAAAATTCCTTAACTTGGAGCTTTCTTCACACAGTACTGAAATAACAAAGGTCTTTGTGATTATGCCATCCTGAAAAATTCCCAGAGTAACAGAAGGCAAAGACTGCAGATGGAAAAGTGTAAAGAAAAAAATCCAATTGTGATGCTGTCATTCCAGCAGTACTTAAATTACATTTTTCTATGAAAACTTTCACCTTCATGTCTCATGTGCAGACACGAGAAAGGAATGAAATTCAAGAAATAACCCACTATGGAATTTGCACGTCCCAAAGTGACCTAGGAGCCAGTTTTTAAATGACTTTTTCTAAAGCACTCATTTCTCTTGTTCCTATGAAATCACTTGGTGAATAGTATCTAACAGCATGTTGGTGTCAGAAGTCATCCAAGAACTACTTAACATCTAAGTCCAAATAACTGTTCTGGGTGTAGATGGTTCAGTCAACTGCCTAGTTTCACCATTTAGTGCTCGTGGATCTTAAAGCTTGCCTTTGACCACAAGTTGGAGTCTGTGGTTTGGCTTCTACAAAACTTAATTGTATCTACAATCTGTGAATTACAGCTTCGTTGTACAGGGCCTGATACCTTCTAATTGGTTCACCTGTCTCTATCCATCCTTCCAGCGCCTTCAGGGCAGAGGCCAGATCTTTCTCTTGTGTGCTTTGTGGTTCCTAGTAAAAGTACTTTGATCTTTAAGTTTCCCTAGGGAACAAAAGATATAATATATATACACATAGGTATATGTATTTGCTTATGTATATATATATATATATACACACACACATATATTCATTTATATATTTATCTCCACCGTGACCATTGCTTTTTTTTTCTTTTTCAAAGAACACCTGTATGATGCAAGTGTTTTCCAAAAAGGAAGTTTATTTTCAAATAATCCGATCACCTTGTCACTGCGGTGGGAGTATTGCATACCTTATCTGGCAGAAATTATGCAGCTCCTGTGGACTACTCCTACGGAAAGATAGGTTGTCCATTAGAATTTATTCAGCTGCAAATAAATAGAATTTCTATCTAGCCATATTGTAAAATTCAGGTTCTGGACCAAGGAGTTAAGACTGTCCTCTTAGGTTGGCCCTCCAACCATCGGAGCGGGGCACTTACCTTAGTGATCAAAGCATTCCTATTACAGAACTCTGAGCAGCAAATGTACTTTCTGATAGTGACTAACACTTTAACTCCCTAGAATTTCATTCTATTAGAACTCTGTGAAATGATTTTGTTCTCTTTCCACCAGAATCTTCAAATATTTCTTAATGCCTTTATTGAAGTATAAATTATGTAACATAAAACTCACCTATTTTAAGTATACAATTCAATGACATTAGTAGATTTGTGTACCCATCACCACAATCCAGGTTTAGAACATTTCTATCACCGTAGAAAGTACATTCACACAGCAATGAGCATTCTAGTTTCTCTACATCTTAATCAACTTGGTAATGACTGTCTTTTTGGTAGTGGCTATTTTTCAGCATATGTGTGGGTTGGTATCCCAAAGTGAATGTGATTTTTTTCAATAAGTAATGAATAGACTTTATTTTTTAGTCCAATTCTACATTTATGGAATAATTGAGCAGATAGTATACAGAGAGAGTTCTGTTACTCTCTCTCAAGTCTCCCCTGCTATTCACATCTTATGTCTGCTATTTACATCTTATTAGTTATGATTAGCAAACTGCCATTGATATATAACCTGTAGTCCACAGTTTACATTAAGGTTCACTTAATTGTACACTTATTACAGTTTCCTGTGGAATAGTCTCATCACTTTAAAAATCCCCTGTGTTTACCTATTTATCCCTCCCTCCCTCCACCCAACTCCCTGGCAACCACTGATTTTTTTTTTTTTTTTTTAGACAGAGCCTCAAGCTGTCACCCGGAGTAGAATGCTATAGTATCACAGCTCACAGCAACCTCCAATTCTTGGGCTCAAGCGAGTCTCGTGCCTCTGCCTCCCAAGTAGCTGGGAACACAGGCGCCTGCCACAACGCCCGGCCATTTTTTTGGTTGCAGCTGTCATTGTTGTTTGGCGGGCCCAGGCTGGATTCGAACCCTCCAGCTCAGGTGTATGTGGCTGGCGCCTTAGCCTGTTGAGCCACACAGGCGCCGAGCCTGATTTTTTTTTTTTAATTGTCTCTATAGTTTTGCCTTTTCCATCATAGAGCTGGAATCATAGAATACGTAGCCTTTTCATTTTTTTCCTTTATTAAATCATAATGTGTACATTAATGCATCGATGGGGTATGATGTGCTGATTGATATATAATGTGGGATACTTACATCACACTGATTAAAATAACCATCTCCTTGCTCACTTTTTGTTTGGTAAGACATTTTACTCTATTCTTAATAGTTTTGAAATGTACCATTGCATTATGCACATAGCCTTTTCAGACTGGCTTCTTTCACTTAGCTATGTGCATTTAAGTTCTCTCCATCTCTTTTTGGGGCTCATTTCTTTTTACTTCTGAAAAATATTCCATTGTATGGATATGCTACAGTTTATTCACCAATTGAAGAATGCGCTGGTTACTTCCAATTTTTACAATAAGGCTATGGCAAACATGCCTTTGCAGGTTTATATGTGGATATAAGTTTTCAGTTGATTAAATATCTAGGAATACAATTGCTGGTAAGACTAGTTTTAGTTTTGTAAGAAACCGCCAAATCATATTCCAAAGTGGCTGTTCCATTTTGCATTCCCATCAGCAATGAATGAACATTCCTGTTGTTCTTCATCCTTGCCAGTATTTGCTATGGTCAGCTTTTGATTAAAAATTTTAACCATTTTAAAAGGTACATAGTGGTGTCTTATTGTTGTTTTAATGTATTAATTTAGGATTCCCTAGAGACATATGATGATGAACATCTTTGCATGTATTTGTTTGTCATGGGAATATCTTTTCTGGTGAGGTATCTGTTCAGCTCTTTCTCCGATTTTTCAAAAACCAAGAGTTTTTTTTATTATTGTTGAGTTTGAGTGTTATTGGTATATTTTAGATAGGAACCCTTCATTAGAAATGTGCTTTGCAAATATTTTCTACTAGGCTATGTCTTGTCTCTTCATTCTCTCTTTTAAAAAACTTTTACTGAAGTTTTTAATTTGAATAAAGTCCAAATTACCAATCCACATGGAGTCTTGCTATGTTGCTCAGGCTGCTAAACTTCTGGCATCATGTAATCCTCCTGCCCAGCCTTTCCATGTGCTGGGATTATAGGCATGAACCATTGTGCCTGGCCTGATTTTTTTCTTTCATGAATTTTATGTTTGGTGTTGTATCTATGATTTTTTTTTTGCAATTTGGCTGGGGCTGGGTTTGAACCCACCACTTTTGGTATATGAGGCCAGCGCCCTACTCACTGAGCCACAGGCGCCGCCCTTGGTGTTGTATCTAAAAACTCCTCTATGAACCCAAAATCACCTAGATTTTCTCTGACCACCTTCTAAATGTTGTATAATTTTCCATTTTGGCCTGATTTTGAGTTAATTTTTGTGAAAGAGGTAAGGATTATGCCCACTTTTTTTTTTCTTTTTGGCATCTGGATGTCCAATTATTACAGCACCATTTGTTGAAGAGACTATCCTTCCTGTGTTCAATTGCTTTTCTCCTTTGTCAAACATCAGTTGACTATATTGGGGGGGGGAGGGTCCCATTTCTGAGCTCTTCTTTCTTTTTCATTGATAAATGTGTCTATTCTTTTACTAAGATCATACTGTCTTGATTACAATATCTTTATAGTAAAAGTTGAGTTCTCTGATTTTGTTTTTCTGTCTCATATTGGCCATTTTGGATCTTTTGCCTTGACATGTAAACGTTAGAATCAGTTTGTCAATATCCACAAAATTATTTGCTAGGATTTGGGTTGCGATTTAGTTGAATCTGTACATCAACTTGGGGGAGCACTGATGTCTTATAATATTAAGTCTTCCTATCTATGACCATGGAATATCTCTCTATTTATTTAGATCAGTTTGGATTTCTTCCCCTTCTTTTTTAAAAATATAGTTTATATTATATAGATTTTTTGTGTATTTTGTTAGACTATGCCTAAATATTTCTCTTTTTTTGGCATTATGTAAATGGTATTGTGTTTTTAATTTCAAATTCTAATTGTATAGCTGGCATATAAGAAAACAATTGACGTTTGTATATTAACTTTATATCTTGTAACCTTACTATAATTGCTTATTAGTTTTAGGATGTTTTTGTCCATTCTTTGGGATTTTCCACATAAACTATCATGTCATCTAGGAACAAAGACCATTTTATTTTTTCCTTTCCAATCTGTATACCTGTTATATACTTCTCTTTACTTATGCATTAACTAGGGCTTCTAGTAAGAAATTGAATAGGAATGGTGAGAAAAGATATACTTCTCTCATTCTGACTCTGAGGAGAAAAGTATCCAGTTTCCAGCTATTAAGTATGACATTAGCTGTAGGTTTCTTAATAGATGTTCTTTTAAAAATGTCTTTGGTTAAGGATAGTCCTGGTCTTACAGAAGGGGTTAGCAAGTATTCCCTCTGCTTCTATCTTCTAGATGATATTATAGAAATTCGTGAAGATTTCTTACTTAAATGTTTGGTAGAATTCACCAGGGAACCTGTCTGATACTTTCTGTTTTGGAAAGTTATTATCAACTCATTTCTTTAATAAGCCTATTCAGGTTATCTATTTCTTCTTATGTGAGTTTTGGCAGATTATCTTTCCAGGAATGAGTCCATTTCATCTAGCGATATCAGAGTTGTTCATCATATAATTTTATAATCTTTTTACTGTTCATGGAATCAGTAGTGATGGCCCCTCTGATGCATAATTGTTGTCTTATCTCTGTTTTTCATGGTTAACCTTGCCATAGGTTTATTGATTGTGTGTGCGTTTTAAAAACCTGCTTTGGTTTTATTAAAGGTTTATTTTGCTTTAATTTCCTATTCCCAATTTCAACCAAACTCTAGTTTTTATTATTTCTTCTGGTTGCTTTATGTTTAGGTTGATGTTATTTTTCTTCTTCTAGTTTCCTACAGTGGAAGGTTAGATTATTGATTAGACCTTCCTTTTTTTCCTAGTACATCCTTTCAAAATTATTAATTTCCCCCTAAGTGCTGCTTTGGCCATATCCCACAAATTTTGATAGGTTGTATCTTCATTTTCATTTATTCTGAAATATTTAAAATTTCTCTTGAGACTTTTTCTTTGATCCATGTGTTATTTAGAAGTGTATTGTTTGATCTCCAAATATTGGGGGCTTTTCCTGATATCTTTCAGTTACTGATTTTGAATTTAATTTCATTGTGGTGTGAGAGCATATGAGAGCTATTTGGAAAATATTCAGCCATGTAATATGAAAAATGGTATTAACAGTGTCAAGATACTTTCTGGACAGCTCTCATACTTAGTATTATTTTTATTCTTTTGAATTTGTTTGGATGTGTTTTATGACCCAAATGTTGTCATTTTTTGTGTATGTTCTAGGTTAGCTTGAGAATATATATTCTATTATTTTTAGATAAAGTATTCTATGTATGTAAATTTATATTGATGGTGCTATCCAGTTTAACTACATCCTTACTAATTTTCTAACTGCTGGTTCTGTCAATTATTGAGACAAACATAATTGAGTCCCCACTTGAAATAGTGGATTTGTCTCTTTATCCTGCAGTTTTATCAGCTTTTGCCCCAACCATTTTGATGCTCTGTTTTTAGGTACATACAAGTTAAGGATTGTTATATCTTTTTGGATAATTGACCCTTTTATCATTATGTCATGCCCTTATTTATCCTGATAATTTTCTTACTCTGAAGTCTGCTATGTCTAAAATTAATCAACCCACTATAGCTTCTTTTGGTTAATGTTAGCATGGTATAGCTTTCTTCCTCACTTTACTTTTAATCTATCTGTATCTTTATATTTAAAGTGAATTTGTTGTAGATAACATACAGCTGGGTTTTAATTTTTTAATTTTTATTTTTAAAATACACTTATTTATTGATAGGCACTTAGGTTGATTGTGTATATATATATTTTTTTCTTGTAGAGACAGAGTTTCGCCACTTTATCACCCACAGCAGAGTGCTGTGGCATCACACAGCTCACAGCAACATCTAACTACTGGGCTGAGGCAACTCTCTTGCTTGAGCCTACCGAGTAGCTGGGACTACAGGCGCCTGCCATAGCACCCGGCTATTTTTTTGTTGCAGTTTGGCCAGGGCTGGGTTTGAACTCACCACCCTTGGTATATGGGGCCGGTACCCTGCCCACTGAGCCATAGGCACCGCCCATGATTTTGTACTTTTAAAATTTGAATTATGTAGTAATAAATATCCAGGTACAAGTATCTTTTTTTTTTTTTTTGAGACAGAGCCTCAAGCTATCGCCCTGGGTAGAGTGCTGTGGCATCGCAGCTCACAGCAACCTCCAACTCCTGGGCTCAAGTGAGTCTCCTGCCTCTGCCTCCCAAGTAGCTGGGACTACAGGCGCCCGCCACAATGCCTAGCTATTTTTTTTTTTTTTTTTGGTTGTAGCCATCATTGTTGTTTGGCGGGCCTGGGCTGGATTCGATTCGAATCTGCCAGCTCAGGTGTATGTGGCTGGCGCCTTAGCCGCTTGAGCCACAGGCGCTAAGCCCAAGTATCTTTTTTTTTTTTATTGTTGGGGATTCATTGAGGGTACAAGAAACCATGTTACACTGGTTGCATTTGTTGGGTAAAGTCCCTCTTACAATCGTGTTTTGCCCCCCAAAGGTGTGGCACACACCAACATCCCACCTCCCTCGTTCC
>CAUYON010204795.1:0-11956 GCA_963573935.1 Arctocebus calabarensis | reverse complement strand
AGGCGCCCGCCACAACGCCCGGCCATTTTTTGGTTGCAGCCGTCATTGTTGTTTGGCAGGTCCTGGGGCTGGATTCGAACCCGCCAGCTCAGGTGTACGTGGCTGGCGCCTTAGCCCGTTGAGCCACAGGCGCCAAGCCTATATAAACAGATTTTTAAAAAAAAAAGACAGACCAGTAGGCAAATGATGTAACATCAAATCATACCATCTCCAACTGGACCACGAGTCTGGTTTCTGTATCGCCTCCCAGGTGTTAAGCCACATATTGCCTTGTCTACTGGTCTTGCTACTTCAACTTCTTGGGTCACTTCTGCAAATCTCATGACTTGCTAAAATACAAAACAAATGGGTTTTTAAAAAAATATGGATATCTAAGGCCTTCAGGAATTACTAAATGAAGCAATAGCTAATAGATTAGCTATTAGTCTACTTCTGTATCCAATGGTTCCATATAATTTATAAAATGTTCAAAATGGCATCCTTTGAATCCAAATAGTAATTCTCCCTATAGAAACACAAGATTTTATAAGATAAATAAATAAACATTACCAAGCTTTCTTCATAATCTTCAGCCTTTGGATTTACACACACGATCATACGCACTTTTCCTTCCCCATCAAAGTAGTTCTTGAATAGATGGGTTAACTTTGAATCTCGATAGGGAACCATCTACAAATACATTCAAATCAAAGTAAATGCATAAAGCAAACATTTACACAAACAAAACTATACAAAAGACTGAAGAAGGCTATTTACTTTGTTAGTTCCACACATTTGGTTCTCTCTCAGGACATCCATACATGTTCGTAGTGTCATTAGTGACTGATTAATGTTACCTGACAGAAAAATACATAGAGAAAATATGTGAATGATACATTAATAGTAAAGTGTGTTCTGTTTGCCTATTAACATCTCAACTTTGTCTAACTATTAGATGAAATTATAACATATTTTCATGGTTCAAATTAATCTTGCTACAGGCTTTCTTTCGATAGCAGTATTTCTGGAGAAGTTTAATAACCGTGCTTGAAAGATCAAAAAGATTTTACAAAGAATGAAACAATAAACTTAATACATAAGGTTTCTTTCAAATTCTAAATTCTACAACAGAGTACCTTAGATACAACTATTTAATATCCTCATATTAAAATATTTTCTCTAAAACATGGCCATTTCAGGCTATAGTTGGCTCCACTAAAAGTCTGAAATCTCCCCTGCACCCAGAGGGGGTCCTACTGTTTCTAACAAGTCAAGTGTCTTAGGAACCAAATAACTGTGTCCCTGGTACATCTCAACAGGATGTCTTAGGCAGTTTACCTATTGGATTTCTGAGCAAAGGTAAGTCTGACATTGACCAAGTCTTTAAGAATGCAGATCTCACCTGAAGACCCCAGAAGTGCATAAGAATGTGTTGATTTTGGAACCTTGATTGAGGTCAGTTAACTCCATCATGCCTTCATTCTTGGTGACCCAAAGATACACTTCCCAAAATACAGAACTCATGTGTACCTCCATAATATTCCATGATTCATGACTTTTCTTCCTTGACCCAAACTCCTTATGTTCTTTCTTTTCCCATTGTGCTCTGAAGAACTCATATTCCTATTACTACATTACCCTACATCTTCAAACTGCTCACAGAATGATCAATTCATCTTTTTCCCTAATGTCCAGGGGTTCTTAACCTGGAGGAGGTCTATGTTGTCCATGGGTACATTTCAAGGAGTCTGTATACTTCAATGGGATATAAATAACATGTTTACTTTTACTGACTTCTAACTATAATTGAGCAGTTCCTTCAATTATGAACATAAGGCCAAAAAAACAATGTAGTATTAGTAATACCTGTGATTTTTATCAATACAAATAACAGATTTATTTTACTTTATTTTATTTTTTGAGACAGAGCCTCAAGCTGTCACCCTGGATAGAGTGCTGTCAGGCATCACAGCTCACAGCAATCTCCAATTCCTGGGCTCAAGCGAGTCTCCTGCCTCTGCCTCCCAAGTAGTTGGGACTACAAGCGCCCGCCACAACGCCCAGCCATTTTTTGGTTACAGCCATCGTTGTTGTTTGACGGGCCCTGACTGGATTCGAACCCTCCAGCTCAGTTGTACGTAGCTGGCGCCTTAGCCCATTGAGCCACAGGCACCGAGCCAAATAACAGATATTTTTATGGCACATTACAGTTTACTGCTGATCAAGGTATTTATGTCCATCATTACTTACTTAGTTATTAGACTCGTTGCTGAGTTTTTAAGGCATTAATAAATAAGTACATAAATGACAAATTTAAGAGTACTTTTAAAAACACATTTCAGTATAATTGGCTTCCTTTGTATTCCTCTATATTTACATTCAGAAATATCAAACTGGGCAGAGTTCACAGGCTTCACCCTACGTACATCAATGGTACAAAGCTTTGCGTCCTAATCTTTGCTCTCCCAATAGCTCTGCCCCCTCCACTACAGCCCTTTAGTGTAAAAGTTGCTTGTTTCCTATAAGGGTAGGGAGCACAGGAAGGCCAGCAACATTTTCCTATTTCCTTAATGCTACTCTCAAATGTTCCTTCTACATGCCAGTCCCTAGGTCA
Source organism: Arctocebus calabarensis (assembly GCA_963573935.1). NCBI lineage: Eukaryota > Metazoa > Chordata > Mammalia > Primates > Lorisidae > Arctocebus > Arctocebus calabarensis. Next base: position 9,363 of record CAUYON010204795.1, on the reverse strand, counting down.
TTCTGGTATCCATGAGGACTCTCACATGTTGTCAAGAGGACACTAATGTCCTCAACTCCAGTAAATCTTTCTGTCTCCACTGTAGCCATACAACCATGTCTAAACCCTGAACCTTCTCCCTCAAAAGTACACCACCTCTGAAATCCTGGCACCTATCATCTGCCTCAACTACAATCCATTTTGCTTCTTCCTCACTCTTAACATTTGTCATACATGTTCCTCACATATATTAACCAAATTATCCTGCCTCTTCTGGGATCTTGCTCTACCAATAATCTCATTACTTTCATATTTACTAACACTTAGGAAGCACTGGGGATGTAATGATAGCACAGACAAAGCCCATTCTCAGAAGATTCAAGCCATTCAAACAAGTAGCAAGTCTTTTGGCCCAGGGTAGAGACAGGTCTAATAGACCTCATTTTTGTACCACTGGATTTCAACTTCTGCATCTCTTCTGCTCTCTGAGCTCATAAATAAACTCAAGTCTTTACCATCTTCTAATATACATACATAATGTGTATCCCTCAACACCCTTTAAGCTACCACCCTCTCTCTCCTTCCTGAACTCTTTAAATTAATAATCTCAAGGGCTTGTAATTTTTTTTTTTTTTTTTGTGGAGGCAGAGTCTCACTCTATTGCACTTGGTGGAGTGCTGTGGAGTCACAACTCACAGCAACCTCCAGCTCTTGGGCTCAAGGTGATTCTCTTGCCTCAGCCTCCCAAGTAGCTGGGACTACAGGCGCCCGCCACAGCGCCCAGCTAATTTTTGATGCAGTTTGGCTGGGACCAGGTTTGAACCCGCAGCCCTCGGTATATGGGATCAGCGCCCTACTCGCTGAGCCACAGGTGCCACCCCAAGGGCTTGTCATTAATAAGCTCTTCCCTCAGCTTATTCCCATCTATTCTCCATGAATAATTTTATCTCCCCCATTGCTTCATTCATGTCTCTGTTGGCAAAATCTAATCCTAGAAACCTTAAGTCAAATCTCTCTCATTCCAAATACATGTATCTCTGCATTCAATTTATAGATACTTCCACTTGTATAAAATGAACATAATCAAACACAAAACTCATTAGCTGCCCACACTGGTTCTTCAAACTGTTCTGTATTCTCCACATCCTGGAGAACATAGGCATCCTGGTATGCCTACTTCCTAACCAGCTCTCAGTTTTGTCTGACCTTTACCTTCAGGTCACAGAATTGCTTATGTGAACTGCTTGCCAAAGGGTCCTAATTGTTCTTTCATCTCTCTAGGTTTGCCCCTGGTAAATTAATTCTTTATACTGGCAAAATATTCTTTCTCAAAGACTAACCCTTCTTTGACTTTAAGGGGAAGCCTATCCTACCATTATAGAAAGATCCACGTTTTGAGAGTCCACCCAACCTGGGTTTCAACCTAAGCTCTAGCCATGGGAAAATTACTTAATCTCCCTCTCAGCCTCTTTCCTCATCTGAAAAATGGGTATGATACAATCCTAAGAAGTCAGAACCCCAAATCAAGCCCATGCCTAATAGAAACTATGATACACACTAGATCCTTAATAATTGGGAGCCATCATTAGTCCTTCAAGATAAAATTCAAACTTCACGACCCTGTCTAACTTTCCTATCTCAGTGCTCACAGTTCACCAACCTACACCCTCCACTTCAGTTATACTGAGTCTGCCATATTCTCTCAGGGTCTGGTCTGTTCAGAAGCAGCTGTTTCCTCTGCAACAGATGTTGCCTTTAATCTTATCCTTCTACATATAGCTCACCCCTAATCAATTTATGTGTCACCCCTCCCCACCCCTAGACTGGATTAGAAAGCCCTATCCTGCACTCCCACAGAACTTTGAGCTCACTTCCCCAGTTCTCTACTCAAATCATGTCATTATCTACTTACTAATCTCTTATACTAAGCAGGGCTGTCTCCGGCAGGGCTTCACCTTTATACCTGTGTTCAATTCCTAGCACACAGTAGTAGATACCCAGTAAATGGTTATTAACTTAACATAAAACATCATGGCTATAACAAATGCAAGGTTAAAACACACACCCACACATTCACATGTAGATTTCCCTTCAACTGTCTTTTGAGTTCAGATTTTTCCCATCTCCAAAAGCTGATTTTTATAACTATGAATGTTGCTAAATGTTAAATCATTCAATTTATGAGGACCCAATAATGACCTACAATACTAACAAGAGAATTATAACTTATTTAATATTGGCGGGAGGATTACTTGAGGCCAGGAGTTTGAGAAATCAGTGTCTTGTAACAGATTCATACCAAACTAGCCTAACTAAAGAAATAGCACTGACCATTAACTTATCCTCTAAATTAACTAACTAAAGACAAGTATGCTTAAACTAGCCATCAAGAAGTAGATAATAGGGTGGTGCCTGTGGCTCAGTGGGTAGGGCACTAGCCCCACATACTGAGGGTGGCGGGTTCAAACCCAGCCCCAGTCAAAGTGCAACAAAAAAATAGCCAGGCGTTGTGGCGGGTGCCTGTATTCAAGAAATAGACAATAAACTGGGCATGCAAGTTTCTGAAAGCTGTAACAAGAAGTACTATGCTTTCCTCACCAGCTTCACGTAATCTGTTCCCTTCTGCTCTGGTCCTGTTAGTTCTTTCACTTCCAGCAAGATCTACCAAGGACAACTGGCTTATAGTGATTTGTTCTTTTTCCTGAAGAGAAGATCACAAACCAATAATCCAAAATGAGTTATAAATAAAGTCAAAGCAATGAGTTATTATGTCCTAATGAATATATTTACATAATGTAAAATGCATAGGAGGGCCAAAGGATACAAGCTTTAGGAGAGCATTTGCTAAAAGTGTAATAAACATATTCATCAAAACAAACCAAAATACACATATATATATACTCATAACATTAGCTATATTACTTGTTTATTGTCTAGTCTTCCTTTTACATTAGAAAGAGTCCCTGCTCTTAAGGATTCAATTTTATCTCCAGTAGAGTGCATAGTGAAACTAAGTTTCTGCATTCAGTAGAAACTCAACAAATATTTGCTGAATAGAGAGTGAGGGCCAGGTGCAGTGGCTCAGGTCTATAATCCCAGCACTTTGGGAGCCTGAGGTGGGAGGATCACTTAAGGTCAGGAGTTTAATACCAGCCTAAGAAAGAGTTAAAAAAATAAAAAATAAAAAAAGGCTTGGCACCTGTGGTTCAATGGGCTAAGGTGCAAGCCACGTACACCTGAGCTGGCGGGTTCGAATCCAGCCTGGGCCCGCCAAACAACGATGACGGCTGCAACCAAAAAATGGCTGGGCATTGTGGCGGGCGCCTGCAGTCCCAGCTCCTTGGGAGGCAGAGGCAGGAGACTCGCTTGAGCCCAGGAATTGGAGGTTGCTGTGAGCTGTGATGCCACAGCACTCTATTCAGAGTGACAGCTTGAGGCTCTGTCTCAAAAAAAAAAAAAAAAGAAGGAAGGCGCCTGTAGCTCAGTGAGTAGGGCGCTGGCCCCATATACCAAGGGTGGCAGGTTTAAACCCAGCCCCAGCCAAACTGCAACAAAAAAAATAGCTGGGCGTTGTGGCGGGCGCCTGTAGTCCCAGCTAAAAGAGAATCGCCTAAGACCAAGAGCTGGAGGTTGCAGTGAACTGTGACGCTACAGCACTCTATCGAGGGTGAAAAAAGTAAGTAAGACTCTGTCTCTAAAAAAAAAAAAAAAAAAATTGGCCAGGCATTGAAGCATGAGCCTGTAGTCCCAGCTACTTGGAAGGCTAAGCAGAAGGATCGCTTGAGCCCAGGAGTTTCAGATTGCAGTGAGCTACAATGACCTCACTGCACTCTAGCCTGGGCGACGGAATGAGATCCTGTTTCAAAAAAAAAAAAAACAACAACAACAAAACATGGCTATCCTAAATTTTAAGATTTTCTATAATCAGGCTCAGCACCTGTAGGTCAGTGGTTAGGGTGCCAGCCACTCGGGCCTGCTAAACAACAATGACAGCTGCAACAAAAAAATAGCCAGGCGTCATGGTGGCTCTTATAGTCCTAGCTAGTTGGGAGGCTGAGGCAAGAGAATCGCTTAAGCCGAAAAGTTAGAGGTTGCTGTAAAGCTGTAAAGCCATAGCACTCTACTGAGGGCGACATAGTAAGACTGTCTAAAAGAGAAAAATTCTCTATAATCAGATACTTTCTACTGTTATGGTAACTTAATAATTTTATAATACTGTAAATTTTGTAAAAAGAAAGTCAAGAGGTACCTAACTGTAACATCAGAAGTGACTGAAAGGAAATCATGTGTATATGGAAGACCAAGGAAAGCTATTTTCTAGCTAACATTTGTTGAGTGCTAACTATAGACAAGCACTGAACTAAGAACTTTAGTGCACTATCTCCTTTAGGTCTCATAACCTTTTTTTTTTTTTTTGAGATGTAGTCTCAAGCTGTCACCCTGGATAGAGTGTCGTGGCATCACAGCTCACAGCAACCTCCAATTCCTGGGCTCAAGCAAGTCTCCTGCCTCTGCCTCCCAAGTAGCTGGGACAGGCACCTGCCACAACGCCCAGCCATTTTTTGGTTGCAGCTATCATTGTTATTTGGGGAGCCTGGGCTGGATTCGAACTCGCCAGCTCAGGTGTACGTGGCTGGAGCCTTAGCCCGTTGAGCCACAGGTGCCGAGCCGGGTCTCATAACCTTTAAGGAGGTTCTGTAATAATTAAGTCATATGGTTAATAAATATAGGAATCATAATTCAAATCCTGGTGGTCTTCAGTATAAATTATCTCTTGCAACTTATAAATCTCCATAATGCCACAATTTTGTAATACAATTCGAATACAATTATATGTTAATATCTTAATTTATTAAATTATATATAAAATTATGTACATGTTATACATGGGCATGAATGCTTTTACTAAGTGACATAAGACTTGTAGCATGGTAGGTTCAGCAGTAGTGATCAAGCAGGTGGGGAACCCCACTGCCCTGGTAGGTAAAGCCCACATCCTGAACTAAGAAAATGAATTGCCAACATTTTAAAACCATTAACTGAACTTCTACATACAAAATGAAGCATCAGAGATAAAATAATAAATCACATGTTTTTCTTATTTATCTCCTCTATGATGAGATTTTTAAATATTTGTAAACCTTTTTTCATAGCAAAACTCCAGGTTCTTAGAGTCAATAGCCAGCTTCCCAAAAGTACACTAGTGGAAGAAAAACAAAAATTTAAATGTCATCACCCTTAGTATCCACAAGGGACTAGTTCCAGGACATCCTGCTGACACCAAAATCTCTAATATAAAATGAGTTGGCGTTTGCATATAACCAATGCACATCCTCCCATATACTTTAAATCATTTCTAGATTACTTAAAATACCTAATATAATATAAATGCTATGTAAAGAGTTGTTACAGAATATTACTTAGGGAATGATGACAAGAAAAATATCTGTACATGTTTATTACAATTTTTTTTTTTTTTTTTTTTTGAGACAGAGCCCCAAGCTGTAACCCTGGATAGAGTGCTCTGGCATCACAGCTCACAGCAACCTCCAACTCCTGGGCTCAAGCAAGTCTCCTGCCTCCATCTCCCAAGCAGCCAGGACCACAGGCGCCCGCCACAACACCCAGCCATTTTTTGGTTGCAGTCATCATTGTTGTTTGGTGGGCCAGGGCTGGATTCGAACCCGCCAGCTCAGGTGCACGTGGCTGGCGCCTTAGCCCATTGAGCCACAGATGCAATTTTTTTAATGAATATTTTTTATCCCAGTTGGTTGATTCCATGGATGAGGAACCCACAGATATAGAGAACTGACCACACATTAATTCTAGACAAATCTTCATAGCAATAAAAATCTCCTTAATTTAATTTTATTTTCAAAAATGTATTGAATTAGAACAAAAAAAATACATTACAACTTTACCTGTAAGACATTGTCTCCATCTGCATCTAAGGGAGCCTGAACTAATTTAATGTTGAACACACTATGGGAACGGCTGGACTCACGATTCAAATGGGTATTAGCAATACGTCTCTTTTTCTGGCCTGTGACAATATAGAAATCACTGATCAAATCTGAACTCAATCATTTGCTTTCTAATAAATGAAAACAGACTGCTGTTATAGTATCAATTCATGAGGGTTATATTTATCATTTTATATTTTTCTAATTCTAGCTTTGTTTCTAACCTTTCCAGAAAACTTCAAAAGCCTCTTCAGTAGATTTCACTTCTACTTCTGTACATCCTGAAACATACATGTTATGGTTCTTATCTTCACGAAGCAATTTAGATTGTGGAGGTCTATGAGAAAGAAAAATGATTAGCTTCCTAAATTATGAGATACTAATATCTTCACTTAACACTGGGACTAAAATACCAGATGACAAGACTTTCATTCTTAAAATGAAAATATGCTTATATAAGATCCCAGAGAAATATTAAACTTGAATGAGATTTACATATAGTCAAGATTAGTTACATAACAAGATAAAAGGGACCAATGTTGTTTTAAAAGCTTTACTCTAATTTTCTCTAACAAAGCACATGAGACAACACTAACTAAATAGAGACCAAAGTAATACTATAGCAACACTGCATGCACGGGTTAAGCATCAAAATCTAGTATTTTCCTAATTTTAAAGGATCAGCAGATAGAACTGGTTCTGACCTTTTCAGCAATAGCAGAAAACAAATTCAGAAAGAGTTTGGTGTATATACCAGGAGTGGCAATCCTTTCAATGTGGCTTATTTTAGGTTTTAGTCTGTAAGGTAGGATGAAGGCAGGGCAAGTGTGCTAGCTATTTGGGCTTAGTCTTATGAATGGTGAGAGTATTTACCAGCCACCATCACTGATAGTCAATGGCAGATTTTTCAGGAAGCAAGGAGGGCTTAGAGTGGCAGCCCATCTAATGCCAATGGAAAACAACCTGCATGTAAACATGCCACAGAATGCCAACCACTAGTATAATTGCACCGTTCTCTTTAAGAAAAGAGTCAACAACATCACCACATACACAAAATCTGTGTTCCTCATGGGTGTGCTGCAACTGTTCCACCTACCAAAGGAATAAAGTAGACATTACCGTTTCTGTAACAGCTATCTCACAACGACATGTTTAGTCCAGACTATGTGACAGTCACAATAAGTTGTCTTAAAAATCTTCCACTTATAATAATTTTCCCATTGTGTGAAAAACCACTTAAAGTTAACTAGCTCAAAAGAGCAGGTCTAATACTACCCTAACAAATTAAATCTGAATTCAGTGCCAAAGTAGCATGCTTACATATTCACTCAAAGAGTTAATCAGTAAGGTTACAAGGCACACCAAGTCACTTTAGCTGTTCTTCCTTTGTATAATTAAATAAAAACAAGGTAAGACCCTTCTAAAATAATCTCACTTAGAACAAACCAAACAAAAACTTAGCATATGAGCAAACATGAAACTTATTAGTAGCAACATAATAATGAATAAAATTGCAAAAGGATCAGGGCACAGTGGCTCATGCCTATAATCCTAGCACTCTGGGAGGCCAAGGTGGGTGGATTGCTTCAGCTCAAGAGCTTGAGACCAGCCTGACAAGAGCAAGACCCTGTCCCTACTACAAATAGAAAAACTGAGGCAAGAGGATCGCTTGAGCTTGAGTTGGAGGTTGCTGTGAGCTATGAAGCCATAGCACTCTACCCAGGGCAACAGCTTGTAACTGTTTCAATAAATAAATAAAATCACAAAAGTTTACAAAAATAGCTACAGAACAACTGACACTTTGAAATAAATGAAAAAGTAATCAGTTTCATAGGAAAAAGCAATTGTTTCATAAGGTCTTTAACTTGAGTGGTTCTTTCTTAATACAATATTCCAAGGGTAAATAAAAACACGTCGACTCCAGAAATAAGGCCCTTTGTAAAATCCTCATTTGAGAAAGGGTTAAGTAAAGCAAAAGTCTTCCTTCCCATAAACAATTAATACTTTTATATTTAGCTCACTTAGCAACTTTGTAATTGTTTCCCCATCAATGCAGATCAAAATTCAAGGACTTTGAAGGAAGATACCTACATCAAAATGTAACTAGTAAAAACCACAGAAATACTTATATAATCAACTAGAGTCCATAAATTTTCTATGTAAATAAAAGCAGATACGATGACACTTCCAGTTGTTTCTCCAATATTCCTTAAGACATACACACAAAGTTAAATTTAAGACACATGTTGGCCAGGCATGGTGGCTCCTGCCTGTAATCCTAGCTAGCACTTTGGGAGGCCAAGGTTGGAAGATTGCTTGCTTGAGGCCAGGAATCCAAGACCAGCCCAGAGTGACACCCTGTCACTACAAAATAAATAGGGAAATTAGCCAGGTGTAGTGGCAGGCACCCATAGTCCCAACTACTTAGGGGGCTGAGACAGCAGGATTGTTTGAACTCAGGAGTTTGAATATGATATGATATATAATATAACACCACTGCACTCTAGCCCAAGTGACATAATAAGATGCTGTCTAAAAAAAAAAAAAGACATATCTTCATATTATTTACCTCCTGACAGGCTCTAAAAAAGACAAGCCGTTAGCTTAATTATAAAACCACCAACTCAGGAACAAGATACTAATAGTAGACGTAAGATTCTAGAGTAGGCTCTGGCAAAAAATGCAGATTTATCTTTTGTGATGCCAGATGGTGATTGGTCTCAGCAAGGCAAAAAACCCAGGGAAATCTTAAGAAGTACTCTTTTAATTTTGGTAATTAAAAATTGACAGCAATGCAGCTGTCACTTCATGTTATGAAAAGTTGGCGTGTTTCTTGTAAAGATAATAGCTCTAGGCTACATTCTGTAGAGATCACCAAGATACAGGTGATTAAAGAAATGATAAAACTCCCCACACTGAGTCTCAGGTTCTGGAAAAGTAGCCCCAGAATGTATAAACAGGGAAACTTCCTAACATAATTAATTAAGGTGCTTCTCAAAATAGGGCCAAGAATTTTCAAAAATAATCTCTAAAATGAGTATTCGGGTCACTCTTCTCCTTAGATGCTTTAACCCACTAATTCCCTAATACAGTTACATACCTAGTCAATAATAAAAGTACCCTATGAGCACCAACTGCATGACACACAAGTTATAACATTTCATTCTGGAAACAAAATACAAGCATTATTCCTATTTACAGCTGAAGAAACTAAGGTTCATTGAGGCAAAGTACCTTCCCCAAGGTTAATAGCTAAGAAGGGGCTCTCTTCACTACTTACTTGGGTTTTATGGGATCAAATGGCACCTCCTCCAAAAGATCATATATGTAATTATTATATATTTCAATATAAGAGACAAATACACCATAGACACTATCTTCATCAACCTCTCCTGCTTTGCAGAATTCTTGTACTGTTATC
>CAUYON010204793.1:0-46933 GCA_963573935.1 Arctocebus calabarensis | reverse complement strand
AAAAAAAAAAAGGAACAAACAATGATGGTAGTAGACGGGAGAGTAATTGCATAGATGTGGGTGGCTGAGGAAGCAAACTAAACTCAGTGTGGATAAAATAAAAGGTGTAGACTGCATGAGTAGAAAAGTTTGAATGAAAGTGTAATGGCAGGGGCATCCGAAGGGTAATGAGACAGCCTGAGTGCATTAGGCTGGCAGGAGTGGAGAGTTGATGGACCATTGTCGCTGGACCTGTACACAAGCCACTTGCAGAGGGTGGAGGGTCTTCACAGTCCTACTAAGGCTATGGGCTTTTTCTCCATTGGCAGCAGGGAACCATGGAGGTTTTTGAGTAGGGAAGTGACCCGGTGTTGGTCAGACTTGTCGTAAGGGCTGTGGGTGGCAGCTTTGTTGTGCTAACACTGTCAAATTTAATAATTCTTCAGTTATATGGACCATCCATATGGTAGGATATCATGTATTTTTTTTCCTTTTTTTTTTATTAAATCATAGCTGTCTACATTAATGCAATCATGGGGTACAATGTGCTGGTTTTATATACAATTTGAAATGTTTTCATTGAACTGGTTAACATAGCCTTCATGGCATTTTCTTACTTATTGTGTTCAGACATTTATATTCTGCATTTAGTAAGTTTCACCTGTACCCTTCTAAGATGCACCGTAGGTGTGGCCCCACCAACCACCCTTCCTCCACCCATTCTTCCCCCTCCCCTCCCATATGAAAGCTATAATCCAAGTATATCACAAGGATATAGTGTATTTTAAAGGGAATTCAGAATTGGGAGTTTGCTCATACGCAACTGAATTAGGAGGTTATCAGAAGGGAAAATTTTGGTTGAAGAGGATAAGCCAGGGCATTCTGAGCAAGGCCTAAGAACAGACATTGTTTGGAAATACTAAACAGAAGGATGAAATGGCACTTTCATGTCTATCCCCCAAATAGGATTTTTTGCCATTGCTTATATAACTTTCTACTATTAGTATTCAAGTATTTTGTTTTTCTTTTTTCTCTAAATAGACATGCTTCTTCGGAATCACTCCTCTCCTCGGGAGTCTCAATCTATTACATTTTACGGCCTCAGAATGCCTGAGTGTGAATCCAAGTTCAGCCTCATCTTTGCTTTCTGATCTTACACGAGTAATTTAAATTCTCTGTGCCTCAATGAACTCATCTGGAAAAAATGGGGAAAATCCAGTAACAGTTTCCTAAAGTTGAGGGTTAAATGAGTTTTACACGTATAAAGTAGTCTGAATAATGCCTTCACGTTGCAGTATCTTAACCAGGGAGCAGCTACTATTACTGCTGACCATTAATAACAGATATTACTCTTTCTTTTCAAAAAGAGGGCATGAAAGATTGTGTCTTCAAGGAGATTTTGTCCTCTATCAAGTTTCTGAGCACAGGATGGCTTTCTGGCTTGGAAAATAGAGTTAGGAAGGTCGTAGGTGAGAGTGCAGCTGGGGTGAGGGACTAGCACATGACTACACATCCACACGTCCTTCCCAGTTGTATATGTAATTGACTTTTATAGTCAATTCTGCTTCTGTTTTTTGCTTTGCCCTAACACTCAGCCCTTTCTGAGCCAGAGTTATTTCTCTCTGCCAGGGGTTCTCACTTTAGTGTGTACGGGTATCTTCTGGGGAGCCACCGGGCCCTGTCCCAGAGTATTTGATTGAGTGGGCTTTGGGTGGGACCCTATCACTTACATTTTAACAAGTTTCAGGGTGAAACTCATCTGCTTTGGGGACCACTCTTTGAGAAGCCCTCCCCTAAGCTAACCTGCTCATTCAAGGAAAAAAAGACTTTTTCTTTAGGTTTGTGTCTTGGGCATTCCATGTCCCAGCGTGAGCCCTTTCTTTTCCCAGGGTATAAACTCTGCCTAAACTGCTTCCTTGGAATGTACACAGAGCTTTGTTTTTCCTGGGTCTGTCACTTACAGAGCTAGCTTCGCCAAGATGTCTCTGAAAGCTCAGGGTTGGTCATAGCACCTTGTTCTTGAGTGTTCTGTAGCCCCTTGATGGCCCAGAGCTCTCATCCTCATTTGTCAGGTCTTGGGGTTGCTTTAATCAAATATTACCATCATGTATTAGCATATCTATAGCACAATTATATTTTGATGACTCTCGTCCTAGTCAGGCTGTAGGATGCCTTCAATCTAGGTATAAATAATTTAGAATATTTACACCAAAGGGAATTACAGGAGAGGGGAGGGAAAAAAGGAAAGAGGATATGTGTGTATGTTGGGGGAGGGGAGTGCAAGGATAGTGGCAAAGATAACTTGAACTATTACTTTACACGGCTACTCATTTGTGACCTATTCTGAATATGAAAGTATGAATGTTTATATGTGTGTGTATATTCAAAATAAAGATATGATTTGTTTCAAATCCTCTTTTTCCTTTTATCAGTATCATGTGTTAACCGATTGCACAACTGGATCTTCTTCCTTTTAATCTCATTACATCTGTCAAAATATGTAGTATGTCTCATTTAGTAGGTAAGAAGTAGTGGGTGGTTTTGAGCTTCTGTTTCTTCCTCCTGCCCAGATTTCTGCATAAATCACCTTCCTTTGTCCAGGTAACTTTCTCCCCTGACTGCTGATATCATGTATCTTTGTGCTTCTTTATCAGCTTAGAAACCTGATTTCCCCTGATTAGAAGTCTCTGTACTAGGCTACCAGAAATCCTATTATAATTTGGTTCTAAAACGTTTCTCTCTCTCTCTCTCTCACACACACACCCGATACAGCACAAGTGCGTTATATCAGCAAGAGCAGCTGTGTATCTATGGTAGGATCTCAATCATTCGGAGCCTGTGAAGTTCCGGCTACCTTGGGGACTGATTCAGCTTTCAAGTATCTGTGGATGGTAAGATTAAAAGGGCTGCTCTCCATGGGGACTTTTAAGTAATGACATTATTGGCAGCATGGAGAGATGTTCCTGGGTCTGAAATGCAGACACTTTTAATAGTCACAGTTAGAATGGGTGATACTTGTATAAGCCCATGCACAAAAATTCCTACTTCTTTACCTTCCCATTTATAATAGCAATTTCCAGGATTCCACGGAGAAACAGATATGAGCATTCTTTGGCGTCTGATGTATCAGTGCTGTAGCTGGTGGCTGGGGATCAGTGTGGGAAGAATAAAGGGCTGGGGGTGACTCTGTGAAATAATAGCATTGGCATGGCTGGGTATTAGATTAGGTCTAGGAAGAGAGTTTTCCATTCTTGAGATACTTTACTAAGAAAAATGTGTTTAAGCTCTATCCAGGTAAAAACAGAAGATATAAAATCTCCATATTTTCTTATGGCTGAAGAGTATTCCATGTTTTACATATATCACAGTTTGTTGATCCATTCATAGGTTGATGGGTATTTGAGTTGATTCCATGACTCGGCGATAATGAATTGAATAGCAATAAATGTTCTCATGCAAATGTCCTGTGGTAAAATAATTTTTGTTCTTCTGGGTAGATAAGTAATGATGGAATTGCAGGATTGAATGGAAGGTCAACTTTCATTTTCTTGAGAATTCTCCATCCTTCTTTCCTTAGAGCAGTGGTTCTCAATCTGTGGGTCTTGACCCCTTTTTAACAATGAAAATACATTGAGACGTTATGAAGGATGAGGACCACTGCCTTAGAGGTTGTACTATTTTTCAATCCCACCAGCGTTGCAAAAATGTTCCCTTCTCTCCACCTCCATGCCAGCCTCTGGAGCTTTGGAACTTTGTGATGTAGCTTAATTTTCACTGGGGTTAGGTGATATCTCAGGGTGGTTTTGATTTACATTTCTCTGATGATTAGGGACAATGAGCATTTTCTCATGTGTTCATTGGCCATTCGTCTGCCCTCTTCAGAGAAGTTTCTGCTCAAGTCTCTTGCTCACTTGTAAATGAGATTGTTTATTTTCGCTGATTAATTTGGGTTCTCTGCAGACTCTAGTTATCAGCCCTTTGTCAGATTCATAGCATGCAAATATCTCCTCCCATTCCGAAGTCTTGTCTGTTTGCTTTAGAGTAGTACCCTTATCTGTGCAGTATCCGATGTACTGAATACTAATATGAAACCAATATATAAACAACTCCATGCTCACATGAAAGAAAAAACACAAGTATAGTCTAGCAAGAGGGAGGGGAAGGAGAGAGAGAGACGAGGATGGAGGGAGATTGGCAGGATCCCACTACCGTGCACAATGAGAGGGTGTTCAGCACACCCCTTTCATGAAGAGCTCAACTACAACCTGAATTTTACCTTAGACTGAAAATAATGTAACCTAAGCATTTGTACCATCATGTTAATCTGAAATTAGAAAATATAAATAAATAAATAGAAAACTAAAGTAAAATAAGAGAGAGAGAGAGTTTAGAAAATACTTATAGTTTTCTCTGCCCGATGCCTGGAGATTCTGATTGCACATCCTGGGGTGAAATTCTATCAGTGGACTCCCATAGCTGGACAGATTTGGGTAATTTGCATTTAGATGGTGTCCTATAGACCTGAGCATGAAAATTCTTTTTTGTTGTTGTTTTGTTTTATTTAACAGGCCTGGGCTGGTTTTGAACCCACCAGCCCCAGAACATGTGACCGGCACTCGAACCACTGAGCAATGGGTGCCCTCCCTGAGCATGAGTCTTCTCTTGGGTGAAACCATTGGCACATTCCCTCTGAATCTCAGTTTTCTCATTTATGATTATTGTCTTCCAACCCATCTCCTTTCTAGGTGGCAAACTTGAGGATAGAATCTCTGTCTGCTTTCTCTTTGTTGTCCACTCCTTGCGTTGTGCCAGGAAGGTAGTAGGAACTAGTTAATTGGTTAGGAATGAATGGATGAATAAGCGGGTAAATGAATGTTAGAAGGAAGAGCTACATGATGTCCATCCCATACATTTGTTGTATGTATTCAATGAGATAATCCTTGTAACTCATAGTGGGAATTCCAAAATGTCACCTTCCCCTCTTTTCATTTCCATATTCTGGAATCCAGCATGCTCACTGTGTGAGATTATGTTCATATTCCTTTTCCTTCCCTTCTCATTTCCACACATGAAAGAGGTGCTCAGTACACATGCCTTCTGTTTTCTATTTCACTTGCATCTACCCCCAACAGATTCTTTAGCATACATTATTAACTCATAGGGATTTACAAACTACCTTTTTAACTCAAATCCTTGTTTCCCCAAAGAAAATGCTTCTTTTTTTCTTAGAACATTTTAATACAACAATAAAGAAGAAATAAAAAATAAAGATTTTATCCACATTCGTATATTTCAATTACTAGCATTCTCCCTGTGCCCTTGTTAACGTAGATAAGTGAGACATCTCTGCATTATTATCTTGTCAGAAACACAGCCCCTTTCCCTCATCTGATTAGTCATTCTCTTCTTTCAGAAGCCTCATCCCATTTGGCTAATGCATCTTGACAACTCCTTTAATAAGAGTGCTTGGTGGTTGGTATTCAAGGATATGTAGGAGTTCACAAAAATCTACCTTACCATCTTTCCATGGCTTGAAAATAAGATGTTTCGCCGAGTGAGACTCAGCACTTGCATCCCTAGATTCAAAATGGTAAGAAAACTCAAAGGGAGAGGGATGGCCATTGATTTCACCATTTGATTTGTTTGTGTTTCTTTTCCTCTCTTCCTTGTGAAAAAGCTAGTGGAGGGAGGGGAAATTTGAGAAGCAGAAAATGTTTCAATCTACCTGAAAAAGAAGAAAAAAATGAACAACAAGAAGAGACAAGAGATTATGAGAAGGCAGCCTCTCTTTGAGATAGATTAAAAGCATTACTGCAAAAAATACCATAGGACAAAAGCATCTCTGCAGGACCAGAAACCTCAGCAAAGCACATGAAGCCTGACTCTTGAACTTAAAGATGATCTTGGAGGAGGCATCTCACAGAGCAGGTGTGACCAGGTCCCTATTCTTAATTCAGGAGGGCTCTGCAGTCATCCCTTTGGGGACAGGCTTAAGGTGCTGGTGTAATCAGGAACACAGACGGCTATGAATCTCTTTCCTCCAAAGAACTAACATACAGCAGGTCACCCAGAATTCGCACTGTGCCTTTGTCCTCCACAATCCCAAGATCTGAAACTCCTGGACCTCTGTGGTCATAGAGTAGCCTTGGGCCCCTTTGGCAGTCTGAATATTTTGGATTCTTTGCATCCCAACCACTTCTTTTGATAGGATTGTATTTCCTCCTTTGTGGGGGAAACCAATGTGACTACTACTGGCCAATGAGAGGCAAGTAGAAATGACATGTATCACTTAGTGGGTGGGGTAAGTATTTCACTTCCAGTCTGAGACCTTCCAGAGCTACTCTTCCCTCTGTCAGGACAACAGATAACTTTCAAGGTTATAATTACTCCATGGGGGGGGGGGGCTGAGTGAGTAGATGAAAAGGTAAGAGGCCCTACCCACCTGTGATGGCTATATCTACCACAAGTGAAAAATAAACTTTTGCTGTTTAGTGCCATATAGGTGTTCAGGCTGTTGGCTAGTTTAGAATAACCTAACTTATCCAACCATCACAGAATGTGATTCTTCTTTCACTCTTACAACACTCTTTATTTAGTGCCTTTTTATTTTTGAGGGTGAATATTATATAGGGTGGTTTGAAGAAATGACAATAGTGGAAGTGTGTTAATTCCTTCCAGGGTCACTTGCAAGCACAGGTGCCAGGCTGCAGAGCAGAATACTAGGTCACTCGGAGAGGCAGGGAGGCCTCACTCCTGGCAAACCTCACAAAGCACAACAACATGTGATTGGAGTCCTGACCACAGCTAAGGACTGCATGAGGAGCTCCACATGTGAGGTCTCCGGCAGATATTTCTGATGCTGTCTGTTATTGCAGTATGCTTTTCTTTATTTATGCAAAGAATATGTCCCTGGGGGGAAAATCAAGTCATATCATCAATGCATCAGAGAGGCTTACTATTTGAAGAAGTCTATGGTGAATCCTTTTGTGAAGGAATAATCATGTACCTGATTTGCATTTGCTTTGTAAATTTTGTTTGTACCTCAGGTTTTAGGAATTTGGGGCACGTTTTAATGCACAGCATTAAACATAGAGTCTAACAGAGCTGAATTTTAATCTTAGGTCAGTCAAAGCAACTACTTTCACTTTTTCACGGAAAGAAGAATGAAAGGGACACTTGAGTATGAATCCTTCTAGAAAGTTCTGGAGCTTGAAAATGGAGATATTAATACAGGTAGATCCTTTTGTGGAGGAAAAAGGCATAGAGGGAAGAGGCTTGGATGGGATTAGATTTTATATAAGAGAGGTCAAAGAAGGGAAGGAAGATAAGGAGTAGAAAAGAAAGCATTGAATTGACCACACTAGATTTTAGATGGGGCCTTCCTTAGTATTGGAATAAAGAAATTGGGGGAATGCATCCAGTCCTCTGTCTAGCCCTCGATTTGACAAGGCGGGAGTGCTCATCTGAATGTCCTGAGTGTGCTAAGACTGGGATTAGATTTGCCCAGTTTGCCCGTGACTCCACTGTGTGGTCATGACATTGTGGGCTGAGCATGGCCAGTTGTCTAGGATGGATGGGAGATTAAATGCTGACTTTGCCCACTGTATCTCTTTGGGTAAAGTTTACTGTTTAAAAGTTGTATTATCATTATTTTCATCTTTCTGAGCCTCAGTTTTCCATGCACGTGCTGAGGATCTTAATCCATCCTGCAGGACTCGTTTGGAGGTCCCAGCCCCTGAGAGTCAAGTGTCCAATATTATAGCTGACCTCAGATAGGACTCAGGAAATTAACACTATCAATATTGTTGACTGCGTGTTTGTTTCTGCCAACATCCTGGATGTTATAATGCTGGTATAATGTTGAGTCTATGACAGGGCTTTCATATATATTTGTTGGAAGAGTCACTCATCCAATAGGCCAAGGAGAATGGGGTCAGATGGAGTACCGAGGGCTACCGAGCCTCTATGTGTGAATCTTTTGCCTTTCCTCCCCAGCATCATAAATGTCCCCCAGTACTGCCTGAAAACATGTCTGTTTCACAGAGTTCACATTGATCTGAAAGATTAAAACCATTTCAACAATTCCATTTTTTTTTTTTTTAATTCTTTCTGTCTTGCCACATCAGGTCCTCTAACCATTTGATTTCAACAGCTGAAAGAGCTCTCCCTTTTCCTCCTTTTCTTTTCCTTTTTCCTTTCTTTCTCTTTCTTTCCTTGTTTCCTCACCACCCCCCCCCTTTGTCAGAACCCGGGGAGTTTTTTTTTTTGTTCCTTTTTAATTAAGAGTGAATGCAGGTAACAAAATGCTTTATAACTGGAGAGAATTCACCAGCAGGACACCAAGGCAGAAATCCACATTCTGAAAGAAAGGCAGACAGACACCAGATCAGCACTGTGGGGAATGTGTCCTGCACTCTCTCTGCGTCCTGCTGACTTACAGCCCAGCCCTCCCTCTGCCCAGCAGCCTGGAAGCGTTACCTCTGGTGGAAGTCTCCCTGTCTTTTGTTAGCAAAAGGCACAATTGGAAATCTGCTTTTATAAAGCATTTTTAAACACACAGTGTGCTCCCCTGAAGTATGCCTGTGCCTGTAAGAGTCCTCCTGCAAGTTAATTCCTGCCACCCAGGGAAGTGTCCCAATTTTCCCCGACTTTCATCCCTGACCTACTCCTTTGTATACCTGGCTGTCTTTAGACTTGGGTACAGTCTGGCATGGGAACGGCAAATCCCAGGGAGGAGCCTGAGGTGACATAGGCAGCGAGGTAGAGTGTAAGCTGGAGAACGGAGCATGAGCTCCCAGGGACGTCTCCGGAGCCCAGGTCTGACTCACTGCTCCCCAGCTCCGTTTTGCACGCCATGCTTGGAAGGCGGCATGGTGAGACTCCTTCCGAGGAAATCGTGCTTTTATTAAACTCCTGGACCAAATTGCCTCCCTGTTGCCCTCTTTCTTTTTTCCTGAGACATGGTGGGTTATTACATTTGTGATTAAAAAAATCCGTCATCAGCGTGGTTTGCTTTTTCAATTTTGTTGGGTGGTGATTGTTGATGCTGTGTCTGAGAGGAACAGACGAGTAGAGAATAGAGAACGTATTTTGGCGTTTAAGGAACGTACCCTGTAGAGAGGGTTGACCCTTTTTTCTGAGTTCACTGTTGATGGTGTGGCTCAAGTGGCCATGGAAGGTCACAGAGCTGACCGCATATAGGACCAATTCTGTACAGCATGAGTGAAGAACATGGTGGGCTGATTTCTTAAGCCAGTGATAAGATCTAGAGGTCAACAGAGATAATTCTAGAATTTTTAGAGAATTGAAGTGCTTATCCTCACCATGTCTGTTCATTTAACAGCCCAATCAGTTTTTGCTTCATATTAGCTTGGTACTTATACTCTATGTTTGGATCAAAGTATTTCAGAAATGACTTTTCCCTCCTGTAAGACATAGAGACCCCACAGAACTGAGTACTCCAACTCAACTAATGTACTGTAGCCCAAACTTCTCACCCACCTGGGTTACTCAGATATCAGAGAAGACAAGGATGAGATTCAATTTCTCTGGGGTTAGAGCAGCCATTTTGTGACCCAGATACCCAGTTATAGGGGTGACTTGTACAGTCCAATGTTTAGTTGTCTTCAGACTTCCCGACTGTTCTTGGCAGTGCTCCCCGACTCCCAGTGTGAGGCTGGGATGACCCCGGCTTCTTCACTTGCTCCAGTCTGCTCTGAACTGCGGTATCCTTCTTTGTGCTAGAAAAATTCCTCAATCTTATATGTTTTCTCCCCAAAAGAATATTAACAAATTTTTCTGCCAATGGCAAGTCCCATCTGAAAGGTGTAAACAGTGGTACCCAGAGGCGAGGCCACAGCGGAGATGTCTATCAAGCCAGGTTCATTGAAAGGGGAGGATGGAAATTTACGATTGAATGCCTGCATAAAATCACCTCTAGTGAAAGCTTTATTGATATTGATACTATGATTTGAAAAAATAAATAAATTGCAATGGGGAACTCTTAAGAACAGTTTGTTGCACTGTTCCTAACATTTAGCTTGATGTATAAATAAACAGGTGTTGGCAAACCATCCTGCCTTTGGAGGTATCTGGAGGCCAGCAGTGCCCTGGTACGGGTGGGATCCTGCATCTCTGTTAAGACATGAGAAGCAGATGATGGCAGAGTTAATAAAGTCCCCGCATCGCCTAGGACTGGATGAGAGGCTGCTACGATGCTTGTTAGATAGTTCCTCCACCAGGAGTGTTTATGTCTAAAGTCTTCTTTTTTTCATGAAAGAAAAAGATATTTGCATCTGTGACTTACAATTTTATGACCTTCCATGTGCCTGACCTTTACCAGCATTACCCCAATTAATTCTCATAGCAATTCTGTGACCTAGATCTTTTAAAACACATTTTAGAGTTGAGAAAACTAAGATTCAGGAAGTATAAGTTGGCATTGGCCACCCAGCTGGTGATCACAGAGTAACTGTTCCAGCCCAGGCTCCTCTGATTCCAAAGCTTATTTGTGTTCTTTCTTTGGCAAGTGGTTGCTACAGATGCCCAACATACTCTGCTCTGAGTCTGTGCATGCTTGCCCCCAGCCTGCAGGGCCATCCCCCATCTCCAAGAGTGTCCTTCCTTATCCCTAACCCCTGTTTTCTGTGGATTTGGTAGTAATTGTTTCTTTCTTCTGTATTCTCATCGTGCCTATATATAATGAATTACCTTCATCCATATAGTCATGCATACATTTACGGACCAGTTTAATCGTCTTTCCTGCATAGGCAGCTCCTTGGGTGCAGACTTGATGCCCTTGGATGCATTTTGTGTTCTTCCCGAGTAACTGTAACAGTCAACCCAGAGTGTAGTCACTCTCTGCACATATGTGGTAGACGGGGTCAGGGGAAAAAAGGGGAGAGAAGAAAAGAAAGGGGGGAGGAAACTCAAGAACAATAAGAGGCAATATATAATTAAGTGTTAAATTGTGTGGTTCAGACTAATTATAAATCCTTTTAAAAGAAATGCAATTTCATTACTTTTAAGAACATAAAGTTAAGTTAATTAATGGCTAACAAAGTGTTGTCAAGTAGCTGTCTTGTCCTTCCCACTGTAATTAATCAATGCTTTTTGCATAAATGCAAAAATGGACCTAAGCCCAGCCCATCTTCAGATTACTGGGAATGTTTAATTATCACAGTCGAAAACACGAGGTTCCTCTCTCTCCCCTCTGAGTTAGACAGAAGGGGAATGATAAAAGCATGTATTGACAAAGAAGACATGTAAGATGTTTCTAAATATATATTTTTTCTCTTTAATGAGGACTAACAAGGGGCTCCATAATTTTTGAAGCATAAACAGGATCTTATTTGCCAAAATTATAAAATATTTGCTTAGAACTTCAAACTCTTTTTTTCTTCCCCTTTTTTCGATTACATGAGTGATTCATTCATTTATTTTTTTTAAAAAGGGGGCTCTAAAACATCCACTTTAAAGATGCTGGAACTATATAGTAGGAAAGATTCTGATGCTGGTAGCACAGGGGAGGAGCGGAGGAGCTAGAATAAGGATTTGGAAGTGGCATTCAGGGACAGGCAAGCAGCCTGGTGTAACTTAGAAGCAGAAAGGTCTCCTGAATAGCTTCCAGATTTTTGCTTGGACAACTCTTTGGAAAGGATGAGGGAACATGGAAAAAAGAGATTGGTGAGTAGTGTTTTTTTGTTTTTTTTTTTTGAGACAGAGTCTTACTAAGTTACCCTTGATAGAATGTTATGGCATCACAATTCATACCAACCTCAAACTCTTGGGCTTAAGCAATTCTTTTGCCTCAGCCTCCCCAGTAGCTGGGCCTATAGGGACCTGCCACAACACCCAGCTATTTTTTTGTTGTAGTTGTCAATGTTTGGCAGGCTCAGGCTGGGATTGAACACGCCAGCTCCGGTGTATGTGCCTGGTGGCCTAACGACTGTGCTATAGGCGCTGAGCCTGGTAAGGATTTTGAATTCTGCACTTGTGTTTGGGATGCTTATGAGATGCCTAATTAGAGTTACTCAGAGAAGTTGACATATAGCTCTGAAGCTTGGAATTGAGAGTTACTTGAAGATAACCAATTTTGTAATTATTGGGATATGTAGTAAATGAGGCTTTCACACAAGAGGGCTATGTAAAGTCGACACAGAATAAAACAAGGAAGGGTACCACAAAGACTTAAGGTAATTACGGTTCAGAGAGAGTTATCTAAAAGATATGGTTTTGAGAGGCAGTATCCAGAGAATTAGGAGATTGGTGTCAGGAAAGCTAAAAAGAAAGAGTTTCAAAAAGGAATCTATTAAGTAAGAGCTGAAAAGAGTCTGTTAGATGTTGCATTTAGGCTGTCACTGAAGACGGCAGGCTTATTGTCATGGTGGGAAAGGAAGCCCGGCTGGAGCTGTTTGTGGAATGAGAAGTGGCAATGTCTCTCATAGTTCATTCTTTAAAGAAATTTTGCAGTCAAGAGAAGTTGCTGGTGGAGAACTCAGGAAAAACAAGGGGGGTTGGGAGTAAATTAGGATCTAGAAAAATGGTGATGAGCTTAGTCTTGAACAGGGACAGCACTATCTCCCCCACTCAGAGAGAGAAGAGTGGAATAATTGTAATATTGACGACATCGAGATGGAGCTGATGCAGAGTTCATCTCACTATTCTATCTTTTAATGTCTTTGTTAAGGCATGCCATAAAATTTATCTACTTTAAGTGTACAATTCAAGGATTTGGGGGAGTTTTTAAGATTCACACATAGTATCCGTATATATTATGCAGTACAGGTATTATTTGGTACGTACCCAGAATGTGGGATGATCCAGTTAGGATATTTAGGGCAGCCATCATCTCAAGCATTTATTATTTCTGTGTATTGGGAATATCGCAAGTTCTCTCCAATTGCTATTTTGAAATAAACGATACATTTTTGTTAACTACGGTCACCCTACTCTTCTATCAAATATTTAAACTTACTCCATCTGTCACCTGTATGATTGCACCATTTGCCATCCCACACACACCCTTCTCATGCTGAGAACTGTCATTCTACTCTCTACCTCTCTGGCATAAACATTTTTAGCTTCTACATGTAAGTGAGAACATGTGATATTTGCCTTTTTGTGTTGCCTTATTTCACTTAACATAATGCCCTTCAGGTCCATCCATGCAGCTGCAAATCACCGGATTTCATTCTTTTTCACGGGTGAATAGTTTTCCATTGTGCAAATGTACCCCATTTTCTTTATCCATTCATCATTTGAGACCCACTAAGGTTGATGTCAGAGCCTGGCTTTTGTGAATAGTGCTGAAGTAAACGTGATAATGCAGGTATCCCTTTGATGTACTCATTTCTTTTATTTGGGATAAATATCCAGAATTGGGATTGCTGGATTATAGGGTAGTTATATTTTTAGCTTTATGAGAAATCCCCAAATTGTTTTCTATAAACAATGTGCTAATTTACATTCCCACCAACAGTGTCTGAGTTCCCCTTTGCCCACATCCTTGCCAGCATCTGTTATTTTTTTTTTTGTCTTTTTAATAATAGCTATTCTGACTGGAGAAAGATGGTATCTCATTGTGGTTTTGAATTGCATTTCCCTGATGATCAGTGATGTTGAGCATGTTTTCACATCACTTTTGGCCATTTATATGTCTTTATTTGAGAAGTCTATTCACCTCCTTTGTCCATTTTTTAATGAGATTATTATTAACATTTTTTGCTGTTGTTTTGAATTCCTTATGTCATTCTGGATTTTAGTCTCTTGCAAATATTTTCCCTCATTCAACAAGTTGTCTCCTTTGAAACAAAAAGTGATTCTGTTCTTTGCTGTGTGGGAGGCTTTTTAGTTTCACCTAATCCCATTTCTCTCTTTTTTGGTTTGGTTGCCTGTGCTTTTGAGGTTTTACCCATAAAATCTTCGCCTAGACCAATGTCCTGGAGTATTCCCCCCGCCCATGTTTTCTCCTAGTAGTTTTATAGTTTAAAGGCATTCATTTAAGTCTTTAATCCATCTTCAGTTTATTTTTTTATGTGGTGATTGACAGGTGTCTGTACTCTACAAGTATGTGGCACTTACCCAGCCCTAGTCACGGAAGAGGCTGTCCTTTCCCCAGTGTGTGTTCTTGGTACCTTTGCCAAAAAATTAGTTGACTGTCAGTATTGTATATGGATTTATTTCTGGGTTATCCATTCTGTTCCACTGGTGTATGTGTCTGTATGCCAGTACCATGCCCTTTTGGTTACTTACAGTCTTGCAATATATTTTGAGATAGTGTAAGGTCTTCACCTTTTTTCTTTTTGCTTAAGATTATTTTGGCTATTCAGACTTTTTCTTGGTTCCATACCAATTTTAGAGAGTTTTTCTTCTATATCTGTGAAAAATGACTCTTTTTTTGCCTTTATATGTATTTTTCTCTTTCTCTCTTTTTTAATTTTTATTAAATCATAATTGTGTACATTAGTGCAATCATGGGTCACAATGTGTTGACCTCATGTACAATCAAATATTTTCATCGAACTGTTTCACATAGCCTTCATGGCATTTTCATAATCACTATATGTAGATATTAGTATTCTACATTTAGTAAGTTTCACCTGATGACTCTTATGTTTTGATAGGGATTGCCTTGACTCTGTAGTTTGCTTCAGACAGTATGGTCATGTTATCGGTATAAATTCCACTGATTCCTAAGCATAGTGTGCCTTTCCATTTGTTTCTTTCCTCTTTAATTTCTTTGTCAATGGTTTGTAGTTCTTGTCGAAGTCTTTCACCTCCTTGGTTAAACTTATTCCCAAGTACTTTATTTTCTGTAATTATTGTACATTGGATTATTTTCTGAACTTCTTCAGCTGGTTCATTATTGGTGTATAGAAACTACTGACTTTCATATGTTGATTTTACATACTGCAACTTTACTGAAATTTTTCTCTTCAGTAGAAGTCTTTTGGTAGAGATTTTAGGTTTCTCTAAATGCAAGATCATGTCATCTTCAAAGAGGGACGGTGTGTCTCATTTTTTCCCAATTTGGGTGCCTTTTCTTTCTTTTTCTTGTCTGATTGCTTTGGCCAGCACTTCCAATACTGGGTTGAATGAGAATGGTGAGTGTGAGCACCTTTGTCTCATTCTACTTCTTAGATGAAATGCTTTCAGCTTGTTCCTGTTCATGCTAGTTGTGGGGTTGTCCTATGTGGCTTTATTATGTTATGTGCTTTTTATACCTAATTTGTTGAGAGTTTTTTCATGTAAAGATGTTGAATTTTATCAAATACTTTCTCTATGCTTGTGGAGATGATCATATGGGTTTTGTCCTTCATTGTATTGACATGATGTATCACATTTATTGATTTGCGTATGTTGAACCATCAGTGATTGTTTTTTAAATTATAGAGCTGTGTAGCCATCACCACCATCCAGTTTTGGGATGTTTCCAAACCAGAAAAGTTTCCTGGTGCCTGCTTAATCTCCCTTTCTATTCCCAACCTTAGACAACAACTGATTTTTCTGTTAGCTTTAAATTTTCCTTTACTGGATATTTAAACGGAATTATATAATATATTTTTGTATCTGTCTTCTTTCAAAATGTTTTTAAAATTCATCCATGTTGTAACATGTATTTATAATTTATTCCTTTATATTATGTAAGAAGATTCCATTGTAAAATATATTTTATTTATTCATTCCCTACTTGTTAGACATTTAAATAGTTTCTCAATTTGATCTATTATGAATAATATGACTGTGAACATTTACCTACATGTCTATTATGTGAACACATGTTTTCATTTATCTTGTGGAAATTCTTAAGGCGTGGAATTGGTGGGTCATATATTGTTTATTTTTAACTTTGATAGAGCCTGCCAGCTGTTTTTACAAAGTGGCTAACATTTCACATTTTCACCAAAAATATATAACTTCTCTATCTTCTTAAAACCTCACCTACGCTTGCTATTGTCTGCTTTTGTTAATTATAACCCTCTAATGAGTGTATAATGGTATCTTTTTGTGGTTTTAATTTATATTTTCTTAATGGCCCATAACAGTGAGTATCTTTTCACATGCTCTTTATGAGTCATACATCTTCTTGTGTGAGGTATCTCTTCAAACCTTTTGGCAGCTTCCTAACTGAATTGTTTATCTTCTTAAGTTGTAAGAACTCTTTACATATTCTGGATGGAAGCACTTTATGAGATGTATGATTTACAAATATATCTTTCCAGTCTGTGGCTTTGCTTTCCACTTTTGTGCATAGTAATGGAGTTCCCCCCCCCACCCGGATCACAAAAGTTTTTAATTCTGATGATGTCCAATTGACATCATTTTCTTTTCTAGATTTTGTTCCTGATGTATCTATGAACTTTTTGCATAGTCCAAAGTTGTGAAGATTTTCTTCTATATTTTTTCATAGAGGTATCATAGTATTAGGTTTTATGAGTACATCTGCCATTCGTTTTGGTAAATTTTTATTTTGATGTTAGGAATGGACCTATGTTAATTTTTATTCACAGAGATGTTCAACGTTTTTAGATCCATTTGTTGAAAATAGACTTTTCTCTTATTAAATAATCTGAGCACTTGTGTCAAAATTCGAGGGACTCTTCATTTGTTTCTGTGAATGGGATTTGTTTTTGGAATCTCAATTTTATTTAATTGATCTAAATGCCTATTCTTTTATCAATACCACATAGGCTTGATGACTGTAACTTTGAAAAGTTTAAAATCAAGTAGTTTAAGTACTCCAACTTTGATCTACCTTTTCAAAATTGTTTTGACTTTTCTACATCTTTTGTGTGCGCATACATAGTTTGAAACAAATTGTTAATTTGTATCAGCCGGCTGAAATGTTAATAGGGATTGCATTTAGTTTATAGAACAATTGGGGGAAATTGACATCTTGACAATGTAGACTCTTCAAATCAATGAACAGGGAATGCCTCTCTTTTTATTTAGATCTGTTTTAATTTTACTCCACACCATCATGTATTTTTCAGGGTAGATATTTATTACCAAGTATTTAATTCTTTTCGAAGCTACTGTGAATGGAATTATTTTAATTTCATGTTTGGCTTGTTGTTAGTATATAGAAAGACAATTGATTTTTGTATACTGATGCTGTTTCCTGCAACCTTGCTCAATTTTTTATTGATTCTAATAGTTTCTTTATGGTCTCTATAGAATTTCCTGCATTTAGTATTGTATCATCTGAGAACACAACAGTTTTATTTCTTTTCCTTTTCATTTGAGATGCTTTTTTTTCTTCCTCCCTTCCTTATAGAACAGGGTAAAATCTCCCATACAGTGTTGAAAAGAAGTGTCAAAAGTAGATATTCTTGCCTTTTTCCTGGTCTTATGAGGAAAATATTTAGTCTTTCATCATTATTGTATGGTGTCACGTGCAAATTTTTCTTAGATATCTTTTGTCAGGCTAAGATTGTTTTTCCTAATCCTCTTGGTTGAGGAAAAATCCTCTTGGTTTTCATTTTTTTAAATCATGAATTGGGTATTAAGTTTCATAAAATGTGTTTTCTTCATCTACTGAGATGACATGTGACTTTTAAAAATTCTATTAAATGGTGAAATCACTGATTGATTTTCAGAAAATAAATCAAGCTATCATTTCCTCAGTAAGTACTATTTAGTGTTGATGTATAACCCCTTTTAAGTATTGCTGGATTCAGTTTACTAATATGTTATTGAAGAGTTTTACATCTGTGTTTATGGGCGATAGCAATCTGTAGTTTTATTCCTTATTATTTTGGGGGTTTGAGACCAGATGAGCACAAAATTAGAATAGAATAGGTTGAGAAATGTTCCATCTTTCTCTTTATTTTGGAAAAGTTTTGAAAGGATTGACTTTTTTGTCTTTAAACATTTGAATTTACTTGTAATACTACATAGACCTCACTTTTCTTTGAGAAAGATTTTTAATTACTAATTTGAATGCTTGATTTAGTTTTACTCATATTTCCTACTTTTTCAGGAGTCATTTTTGGTAATCTTCGTCATTTTAGGAATTTGCCTATTTTGTGTGAATTTTCTTAATTTGTTGGCATAAGGTCGTTAATGATTTTGTCTTTTAATCTGTTTATAGTCAGAAGATGTTCGGGTTTGTGGGTCATGTTTCTATTTTTATTTGACTTTGCCAATTTTTTTCTTCTCTCTTTCCCTTGGTTAGCCTAACTAAAAGTGTGTTGGGTGGCACCTGTGACTCAAAGGAGTAGGGCGCTGACCCCATATACCAGAAGTGGTGGGTTCAAACCAGACCCCAGCCAAAAACTGCAAAAAAAAACAACCAACCATACAAACAAAAAAAAATAAACCAACCAAACATACAAACAAAAAAAAAAATAAAAATGTGTCAGTTTTATGAAAGCACTAACTTTTGTTTTATTGACTTCATGTTTTTCTTATTCTATTTCATTGTTTTTCTCACTCATAATTTTTTAAATCATTTATTCTACTTGATTTGGATGAGTTTTCTGTTTTTACGTTATTGGTTTTATAGCTAGAAGTTCCTTCTAAGCACTGCTTTAATAGCATCCTGTAAATGTTCACTATTTTGTCTTTTTGTTTCCATTCGACTCATTTATTTTTATTTCTTTATTGACCCATGCAATATATATTATGTTGTTTAATTTCCAAATATCTAGATATTTCCCAGATTTCTTTCTTTTGGTGATTTGCAATTTAATTCTGTTGTTATTAGGAACACCATTTCCATGATTTCAATCCTTGGAAGTGTTGAGACTTACTTTGGCCTCCCATAGGTGAGCCCTAGTGCATGTTCCGTTTGTGTTTGAAACAATGTGTGTGTTACAGGCGTTAGCCAGAATGTTCTGCATAAATCAGTTAGGTTAACTTCATTGATAGTGTCATTGGAAGTGGCATATTGACATCTCTAAATCTCAACAATGAGACTATTTTTTTTAAATTTTGACAGTTTTTGCTTGCTGTATTTTGAAATTTTGCTTTAAGTATATATACATTTGTAAGCATTATATCCTCCTGATATATAAACCCTTTTAGCATTCTGAAATGACCCTATTTGTCTTTGAAATACTTCTAGTGTTAACGTGTATTTTGTATGGCATTGAAATTCTTTCTTTCCCATCAAGATGACTTTACTGTGATGATCGATTGCTATTTGCATGGTATATCTTTTCATCTTTTTGCTTTCAACCTATTCATAGATTTGACCCTAAAGGGTAGATACCTGAGATTATATAATACTGTAGATTTTACATAGCTTATAATTAGTTGGATCTTATTTTTGTATTTGATCTCACGATCTCTGCCTTTTGATGGGGGATATTTATCCCATTCATATTTGATAATATTTTTATGATTTGATTTACATTTGGTTTTTGCTATTTACTTCCTTTGTGACTCCTAGTTTTTAAAGTCTTCTGTTTCTTCTACTGAAAGAAACAGACTTCTACTTGGCTCTTTTTTTTATTAAACAAATACTTTCAATTCTTCTATTGACATTTTATCTATATATTAAAGTTATATTTTTAGTGGTTATTCTGATGACTGTAGTTCATTTTAGCGTATCTCAATCTGCTTCAGTTGATACAAAATCCTCATAAAATGTAGAAAATTTCTCCAATATAACTATTTCCTCTTTTTCTTTGTGTTATTATTGTCAGATTTATTAAATTCATATATGTTATGAACCAAACACTACAGTATTATAATTTTTTCTTCTAGAATTTATGTTTTAAAAATGTTATGAGATGATATGAGAAACAAATATTTGTATGGACTTTTATATGAAACTTGGTAATTGCCATTTTGTGTTCTTCATTTCTTGCTGTGAATTCATGGCATTGTTCATTCTGTTAGTATCTGGAAACGCTTTCTTTAGTACTACTTGTAAGGTGAGTCAACTAGCAACAAATGGATAATCTGGCAATGTCTATATTTCACCTTCGTTTTTTAAAGAACAGTGTTTCTGGAAATAAAATTCTTGGTTAACAGTATTTTTTGTTGTTGTCCTTTTAGTGCTTTGAATATATTATCCTATTGCCTTGGCTTCCATTATTTCAGATACAAGGTCAGCAATCTTAACCTTCTCATAATTCTCCTATAATTTTTCTTATATTACTGTCATATTTTTCTTTTCTTCTTTCTTTTTTTATTTTTTTGAGTCAGTGTCTTACTCAGTTGCCCTTGGTAGAGTGCCATGGTGTCTTAGCTTACAGAAATCTCAAGTTCTTGGGCTCAAATGATCCTCTTGTTTCAACATCTCAAGAAGCTTGGACTATAGGTGTCTGCAACAAGGGTTGGCTAGTTTTTCTATTTTTAGTAGAGACAGGGTCTCACTCTTGCTCAGGCTGGTCTTGAATACCTGAGCTCAAGCAATCCACCTGCCTCTGCCTCCCTGAATGCTAGCGTTACAGACGTGACCCACCACTCCCAGCCTACTACTAACCTATTTTCTTTTTCATTTTGGTCCCACAATTCTGATTATTGTGTGTCAAGATATTGATCTTTCCCTCTCTTTTTTTTTTAAGAGACAGAGTCTCACTTTATTGCCCTCCGTAGAGTACTGTGGCATCACAGCTCACAGCAACCTCCAGCGCTTTGGCTTAGGCAATTCTCTTGCCTCAGCCTCCCAAGGTATTGATCTCTTTATAGCTATCTTACTTTGGATATGCAGAAATTTTTAAAAATGCAGATTAGTGTTTTTCACCAAATTTTGGACATTTTTATCATTATTTTTTTTAGTATATTTTCTACTCCTTTCTCTTTATCTTTCCTTTCCACATAGGACTCCCATTATTATAAACACTAATATTCTATTTATTTTTCCTTGATTAGCTTTTTTCCTCTTGTGTTTCAGATCAGATAATTTCTATTCATTGATCTTTACATTTACAAATTCTTTTTTTGGTCTTCTAAAATCTGTTATTGAGTCCTCCAGTGAAATTTTTATTTTCTCACTATCCTTTCTGCTTCCAGAATTTGCATTTGATTCTTCATTATACCTTTGGTTTCCTTGTTGAGAATCTCTAATTATGGATTCCTTTAATTTTAAAAGTATTGTTTTCTTTAATTTTTTAAATATACTTATAAGATCTGATATGAAGGTTTGTCTTGTGAGTCTGGGTCTCAATTCCCTGTTTCTTTGTACATCATAACATTTTAAGTGGAAATTATAGATAATTATTGTAATATTCGGTAGCAAGTCTCCATCCAGATTCCTGGCATCCTTTTTCCCTCAAAGTTTGTGTTTTGCTGTTTTGTAAATTTCTTTCTTTGTTCAATAACCTGACTATGCTTGTCTGGTGAAATCTGTCTTGTTTTTGGTTCTGTTTTTCTTGTTTGTTTTATATCCTGGTTTTAATTTTTAAGATTAGCTTCCTATAGGTTGCCTAGGGGTCTGTGTAGTTGAGTTGTCAGCCAAGGACTAAATAGAGTTTGTGCCTAAACGTCTTGAGCCAGTGGGTCCTTTCTGATAGACGTGTGTGTGTGCGTGTGTGTGTGTGTGTATGTGTGTGTGGGGGGACGCATTCAAAGTTCTGTCCATTTTCCAACTTGTCCTGGTGTTTGCTTTCTTCTGGTGCCTTTCAAGTTCCTCCTGCTTGTGTTTGCAGCCTCAGAGTCAACTAAGAGTCTCAGCCTGGCCTGAGCCCTTTCCAGACTGTGGAGCTTGGTGGTTTCCCAGCCCTCACTAGAGCTGGAGCCGTCATTGGCCCTTCCCTGTAGCCTTTGAAGGTGGCACTTCTACCAACAGCACCGTGCAAGGCAGGCATCACCACCATTCCAAGTCCAGGGAGCCCTTGAACCAGAGCAGAGATGCTCCTGGTTCTCAGGAATTGCCCTACCCTGGAAGAACTTTCACAATGGCTGAGCTGGGGTTGGAGTCAACTAAGAGGTTTTTTTTTTTTTTTTTTTTTTTTTTGAGATAGAGTCTTGCTCTTTCATTCTGGGTACAGTGCTGTGGTATTAGCCTTGCTCGCGGTAACCTCAAACTCTTGGACTCAAGTTGTACTCCTGCTTCAGCCTGCCCAGTAAGTGTGACTACAGGTGCCTGCTACCACTCCTGGCTAGGTTTTCTGTTTTTAGTAGAGACTGTGTCTTGCTCAGGCTGATTTTGAACTTCCTGAGCTTAAGCCAGCAGTTCTTAACCTGTGGGTGGTGACCCACAGGAACTGTATTAAAGGGTCACAGCATTAGGAAGGTTGAGAACCACTGTCTTAAGCAGTTCACTCTCCTCAGCCTCCCAGAGTGCTGGGATTACAGGCATGAGCCACCAAGCTTGGCTAGTCCTACAGTTCTTAAAGTTTTCAGCAGGTTTGCAAGAGTATATGGGTCACTATGAAAATTTTGAGGCAGACTGTGTTATGGTTGGCTATTTCAGTTCCAAGAAACAAAGTTGACAGTGTCCTTTCTGATTCACCTGGGCAAGTTTCAACTTGTCTTGGCTGATAGATGTTGCTGGGATGTCTTTGTCCTCGTGGGTTTCACATTTCTTGATTTTTGTGTATCTGAAAACTTTAGTAATGACCCCCATCTCTGCCTCTCAGATTGCTGTGTGACTTTCCAATTATTCCACCAATAAAATGGGTGGTTTTTGTTCAAGTTTGATGAACATTATTATACTCTGGATTTTTTTTTTTTTATTTTGTGGATAGAGTATTTACCAGTCTCCTTTCTTTACTACAGCAGAAGCTACTGAATTTTATTTACCGCTGTCTCAGACATTCACATTTGTAGCTTCAGGTGGTGTTTCTTCAGAGTCCACAGAATATTATTATCACAGCTTTCTCAATTTGTAAGTCAACTATTAGTCCCTTGTGGCCCAGCAAAAGACACTGCCCCACTTTGCTCATTGCTGTGAGCTTACCTCAGGGCACTCTAATACTTAGCTTCCAAGAGCCTACCTCTGACTATCAGGGAAATTTTAAGCTCGTATTTGTTGAGTAGAATAAAGTCAAATGGCAGTCTGCAATCCACAGGTCTCTTGAATTCTCTGGTTAGACTGAGGGCAAGCATTCCATCCATAGGCAGCTTTAGCCCTGAATTTCCATGCGTCCAGGGTGCCTGGAAATGCACGCAATGAAGTACAGCAAGAGGAATCTAAGAAAATGTGCATCACGGTCCTTTAAGATTTTAAAGGTGCAATTCAAGGGCTGTTAAGACCTTCAGCTGGTGATAATTGGATTTGTAAGACAGTGCAACATGTGATAAAAATGCTCCTGTTGGATGGGATCCCAGTTTTGTTCTACCCTTCCTATTAATGTGATAAATGCGGCTGTCTCAGCTGATAGGGCCATGTTGGATAATCAGATTGGAATCAAGTTTGAGTTCCTCAGCCTGGCTCCATGGGAGGCTCATGGGAAGATTTTTAAAAATACTGTAGGGAATGCAAGGGGGGACCAGAGTTTGCAGAGGGGAAATTTTACTTTGATTAGGAGGCTCCGTGGTGCAGGGAAGATTCATTAACCAAAAACCCTGGTCACGTGCTGCTGCCTCTGCAGGCCGCGTCTCCTGGGAGACCGTGGGACGTCGCCCCCAGTGCTGCTGGGCACGTGCCATGGTGGAGCCTGGGGAGAAAACAACAGCATCTCTCCATGTGGGTGTTGGGGCAGGGAGGAGCCAGAATAATGTTGGAAAATTAACCCGCTCTTAATTAAAGCTGATGGCAAACAAAACCTAAGTAAGATGGCACTACAGCTGGGAAACACAAGTACAATTTGAAACTGAGCAGCTGTGAAATCTGGCCTTCTGGTCACAGCTGGGCCTGAGAGAAGGCCAGAAATCCTGGCAAAGGTGTTGCCCTGGCTGGGGACAGACAGTCAGAGTGGCTTGATGGCCTGATTGTGCTGGGAACAGTTTGCCCCACTTAGTGTCTCACTCTTTCTAGGTTTCTAGGCTCTTGGGGTGCGCTCACCCAGGGGGCCCTCTGTCCCACAGGCTGGTTTAGGGTTCTTCCTGAAGCAAACAGCATCACTGTTGGCACTGGAATTAAAGGCAAGAGGCACAGAGAGAAAAAGAAGTCAGCGTATGTTTGTTTATATGTTTGTTTTGAATGTTCTGGATGGGTGTGATGGCCCACACTTGTAATCCTAGCACTCTGGGGGGCCGAGGCAGGAGGATCTCTTTGGCTTAGGAGTTAGATACCAGCCTGAGCAGGAGTGAGACCTGGCTCCACTAAAAACAGAACAATTAACTGGGGATGGTGGCAGGTGTCTGTAGTCTGAGCTGCTCAGGATGCTGAAGCAGGAGGATCGCTTGAGCTCAGGAGTTTGAGATTGTTATGAGCTGTGATGATGCCACAGGGATTCAAGCCTGCGTAACTGAGCAAGACTCTGTCTCAAAAATAAATAAATTAATTAATTAAATGTATTCTCTCAAAGACCTCCCACCTATGCCCTTCACTATCAGTACAGCCCTCTAGTTCTGCCACGCTGCTCCTGACCATACAATCTTGAAAGGTTTATGTACTCACCCTGTCCCTGAGTATCTGATGGAGATTAGTTTTAGGACCTCCCACAGATACACAATCTACAGAAGCTCAAGGCCTTATATAAAATGGTGTAATATTTGCTTATAACCTACTCATATCCTCCTTTAAATCATCTCAAGGTGATTTATAATACCTACTTCAGTATAAATGCTAGATACATAGTTGTTATACTATATTTTCTTGTATTAATTTTTATTGTACTTTATATTTATTTTCATTTTTTTAACTTTTTATTTATTTATTTATTTATTTATTTCATTGCATCATAGCTGTGTACATTAGTTCAATCATGGGGTACAGTGTGTGGGCTTCATATACAATCTGAGATATTTACATCCACCTGTTGGACATAACATTCATGAGATTTTCTCATTTGCTGTGTGAAAACATTTTTGTTCTGCATTTAGTAGTTTTCTCCTGACCCTTCAAAGATCTTGCATCTCAAGTGTGTTCTCACCCTTTATCCTCTCTCCCCTGGGTCCTTGGCTTTGGAACTCATGGCTACTGAAGGCCAAATATAGGGCTTCTCTCTCTGATTTTTAAATTTGTATCTCATGGGTATACAGAAACAGTCTGGCAGCACTCACGCTGGATAGGTATAGTCTAGGCTTTCCCTGAAGTTGTCAACTTCTGATTCAGTCACATTCTTGACCTCTGAGGTGTGTGGTTATCACTTCCTCTTGAATGTTTGCCTTAGGCCTCTTTCCCAATTATCTGGCACATTTACATTTAGTTGATCTTTGGTGAAGGTCAGGAGCACACACCCAGCAATGTGCACTGAGCATCTGGGCGTCAGGATGGGCTAGACCATGCAGAGGAAACAAGTAAGCCGGGAGAATATCTCAGGGATTCTTGCTCCCTTTACTGCCTGGAGCAGTTTGCAAAGGCCTGAAGATTTTCTCTCCATGCATTGGTGACCTCTGAGCCTGAATTCTTCACACTGTGTGGCATGACCACCTAGGAGTCACAGAATTCAGCCACAGATGGCAGCCAGGGAGGCTGGGAGGCTACCCCAGGATGTTTATTGGCAGGCTTGGGAGTGGCCTTCCTACCATTGTCGATTGCTATGTCATCACTCCCATCCTGCCAGCCTCATGGTAAGGGAAACTGGAGGATGAGGCCTTTCCATGTGCCCAGGATTGGGTGAGCAGCTGGCTAGTCTCTACTGCACCCGACAGCTATCAGTCTGTTTAGTTTTTGAAGACTTAGTGCCTGGGCCTGAAGGGACCTTTAGACACAATTTCATAGTTTTTCTGTGTGCATTTAAAATACCTTAGGCCAGTGCATCTTGGAAGTGTGATTCTGAGCCCAGCAGTGAACCTGACTCGGGAATTATTAGAATGCACCTCATCGGGCCCCATTCCTGTCCCCACTGTGTGGGAAACTCTTGGGGTGGGGCCAAACACTCTGTGCCTTAATAAGCCTGCCGATGCTCCTTAAAGTTGCACAGCCACTGTCCTAGACCAGCGGTTCTCACTCCTCTGTGGCTACACATCGGGATTTCCTGGGAACTTCAGAGAGTACCGATGGCCGGGTCCATACCCAGGAGAGCTGCTTAAGGAGCCTGGGGGTGTGGCCTGAGTCGAGGTTGAGAAGCATCACTCAGGAATGGTTATTGAGGATTCCATATCACCACTGAGAGCCTGTAAGAGTGATGGATTTTCATGTTTCTTTCCCTGTCAATTGGAAGCAGCTCTCTAGTTTTGTCTAAAGTGCAGAGATTTGGGAACTTGGAAATGGAATCTATATTCCATCACTGACTCATCATGTGGCCTTGGAAAAGCCAATTAATTTCTCCATGTCTTGTGTCTGTAAAGCGGGAACAGAAACACTTGCCCACAGACGTTGCCAGCATTATCTAATTAATAAGCAGAGCGTGTTTGAGAAACACAAAGTACTGTACAAATGCTAATCATTCTGATGAATGCAGTGCCTTTTCCAGATACAAAAGTTCTGTGTATATGCTGACAATTACTGTAATTGTTGCTAATACCAATAATATTGTTACTACTAATATATTTCCCTTCCAGTGAGAGCTAAGTGTATCCTTTGGGTTAACATCTTGTCCCACATTATCAGGAAGTCTTGCTAAGCAGCTGTTAGATGCTCTTTGTTCTCTGCCTCCCAAGAAAGTATCAGTCATCGGCACACAAATAGTCAAGAATGCAAACCACTGTGAGGTCCACTCACTGATATGAAGTATCCCTGACTATTAGGGCACTACCACATTATGTTACGGTAACTCTTCTTTACGGTAAGAGAAATGTCCAGAATATAGAGGTCGTCTGTTCTATCTTATATTTTCATCAGATTTCCCCCTCCCCTCTGCTTCTACTGTTTTGTTTTTTTTTTTTTAATTTAATCTGTAATAGCCTTGTCATTTGCCTTTACATGTGCTAAATGTGCCAGGGAAAATTCTAGTGTGTGTTGGTGAGTGTTACTAGGTTCCAATGCTGACAATTCACAGATATTATCAGCAGCAATTGGTGTTGAAAACAAGACAATTATTTTTTGCTGTGGTTTTGCGTGTTCAGTTTTAGCTTGAGTTTTTATTAGGAAAAGAAGTGCTGGGGAAATTGGGAAATGGCAATTGCTTCTCTGCTTCCACTTTTCAAGGATAGAATTGCATTGAGGGATTGAATAGGAAATAGATGATTCTGAGATACAGTTAGCAGTCAAAAAAACCAAAACCCAAAAAACATTGTTCTTACATTCACGCTCCTTCTGACGCCCATTTATTGGGCTGGGCATAATACGATATGGACTTCTGAATTGCTCAGACCTCGTCCACACTGCTGTTGTGTGATTTATTCATTGCAAATTATTAATGAAACTTACAAAAGAAACACATCCTGAGAATTATCCCGATTTAGTCCAAGGCTTTGGGGAAAAGAAAAAAGACAGAGTTGCCCAATTGGCCATCGCCTACCTCCCTGCTGACACACCAGCTGTTGTCACTATTCCCAAATCCCTGAGGACCATCTTCCTTTTCCCCTTTTGTGAGGCCATACATGATAACAGAATGACTAGCTTCTTTGCTTTGGGCTGGAAATTGATGAGTTAGTGCTGATTCTTATGTGGAACTGAATCTCTGATTGATAGCCACAGATATCCCTAGTAAATAAAGGGGGGGAAACAAAATAATTATCCCTTATGTAGATCAGAATTTCTGACCTATATCATTTTTCCTCTCTCTAAAGAATGTCTTTTAACATTTCTTGCAGGACAGGTCTCCTGGCAACATATTCCTTCCATCTTTGATTGTCTGAGAAGGTCTTTATATTTTTCCTTTTTCTTTTTTTTTTTTTTTTTTTTTTGAGAAAGAGTCTCATTGTGTTACCCTGTGTAACACTGTGACATCAACTTAGCTCACAGCAATCTCAAACATTTGGGCTCAAGCAATCCTCTTGCCTCAGCCTCCTGAATACCTCGGCCTACAGGCACCCATCACAATGCCTGCCTAGTTTTTCTATTTTTAGCAGAGACAGTGTCTCACTCTTGCTCAGGCTGGTCTTGAACTCCTAAGCTCAGATGATCCATCTAATTTAGCCTCCCAGAGTAACAGGATTACAGGTGTGAGCCACCTGTGCCTGGCCTAGCTCTTTCACTTCTGAAGGGTAATTTTGCTCGATGCAGAATTCCTGGTTAGTAGTTCCTTCATTTTTGACACTTTAACTATTTCACTATCCTCACTTCTTGTTGGCATGGTTTCTAAAGAGAATTCCAATGTGATTTTTGTCCTTGCTGCTCTAATGTTCAGGTTAAGCCAGCCCTTCCTCCAGCTTCTTTCAAGATTTTGGGTCTTGGGTTTCCTACAATTTGGAAATGCCTAGGTATAGTCCCCCCCCCCGCCCCCAGGTATAAGTTTTTTGATATTTATTCTGCTTGGTATTCCCTGAGCTTCTGAATTGGTATTTGTCTTCTGGTTTGGTTTCTGTCTTTCAGTTGGGGAAATTTGCTGCCATTGTACCAGATATTACTTCCATCCCTTCCTCTCCTTCTCCTCCCAGCATTCCCATCACCCCATATCTTTTGTAGCCCACCCACAGTTCTTGGGTATCCTGTTCCATTTTTTCTTTCAGTCTTTTCTCTCTTGTGTTTCACTTTTAGAAGTTTCTCTTGGTACTTCTTCAAGTTCACCAACTTTTCCTTAACCATGTCCAGTCTCTTGATCAATGGCCTTTTTCATTTCCGTCATAGTTTTGATGCCTAGCATTTTATTTTGGTTCTTTTTGCCACTTCCATCTTCTCCTTTAATTATCTGTCAGGATTAAACGTTGTCTGCTTCTTCTCTTAGAATCCTTAGCATATTAATCATAATTGTTTTAAGTTCTCAGTTAGATAAGTCCTGCATCCCAACATCTCTGTGACATCTGAGTTTGTTCTGAGGCTTACTGTATTTTCTCAAACTGCGTTTTTATCTTGTAGTGTGCTTTATGCTTCTTAGTTTTAAAGCCAAACATGATATGCTAGGTTAAAAAAGAACAACAAAAAAAGACCAACAACAAGGTAAATTGTTTTTTAGTTTAAGGTTTTATGTTACTGGCTAGGAGTTAAGCTGTGCTTATTATTTGTTGTAACTATACATGTCAAGTGCTAAAATTTCTTCAAATATCTTTGTGTGTCTCCTGTTGTCTTGTGGTTTTCCAGACACTTCTTTTCTTTTCAAGTACTATCTGAGATACATGGCTCTTTTACTTGCCTTTCCCTGGTATAATTATGCAGGACGCCCACTGATGTGGTGGTAAGGTGATAGAAGGAATGTTCTAGACTCCTCTGAGTCTAAGTCTCAGTATTTCCCTGAGCTTGTGCTCCTGGGATGTGGGTCTCATTTTTGTTTTGTTTTTATTTTTTGGATGAGACAGGAAGAGTAGCAGGGGCTAGAAATGGGCATTTCCCTTTCCCTGGACTCGCAGGCTCCAGTAAAATAATTTCTATTGAGGAAAGGCCTCAGTAGGAGAACAGAAGGCAGGTGGCATGTTTCAAAATGGCGACCCTTGCTCTCCCCCTGCTGGAAGCCTGAGGGGAATTTTCTCTGATCTTTTCTGTGGGAACCTAGTGGGGCTTTTTCCTAAAGTGTAAAGTCCCCTAACTCTGGGCCCTTCTGGAGTTGGAGCCTTGGACTTGCACACACTAAGCCTCCAGCAATTCATCAACTACACTTGAAGTTTTCCTATCCCAATGCTGGCTGGTTCCTACAAAGCTTGTTTTGCTCCTGGGCTTCTGATGCTCTAAGTCATGGACCTGCAGATCTGCCTGTCTATCTCTTCACTGTGGAAGCCCACAGTTTGTCCTGTAACCTCTCTGAGGCAGTTTCAGCTTGCTTAGCTGCTTCTCTGTCTGCGTGGTGGGAATGGTGCCTTCCAGGCCCTTCGGATGCTGGACTGGAACCTGGAAGCTGTTTCTAGTTGTCACAAAGCAAGGTCAGTCCCTGTAGCCCATCAAGCAGAAAAATAATCATACAGGCCTTTGGTGGTGCAAAAATGGGAAATAGAATAAACACTAACTTGTAGCTACCACTATTAGTTTTTATCAACATACTTTCTAAAAGAAAAAATAACAAGAAAACCATATAAGAGAAGGAGAGGGAGGCAGCAGTGAGAGAAGAAGATTGGGTATAAAATCAATTCTGCCTATTATTCATGAAGAAAGAATAATCAGCAAATTCATTACAAATCCTTATGTTTATATAGGGAAGTCTTATTTATGAGGCATCAGCAGTGTCACACATGGATGAATTTGTCATATAACTAAGCTATCATCCTTTAAATTGAACTTAAAACATTACAATCCTTTTTGATAGAGTTCTTTTTCTAAAATATATTATTGTTCTGTCTTATTGAGGAGAGCATAGAGAATATCATTTATCTTATTTTGTCACTCAGGTCATTATTGTAAACATCAGTCACAGAGCGACTCAATTATAATGCAGAGCGGCTCTCAAGGGCTGCAGAGGTGACTGGGACCATTTGTACCTTAACACTCTACCTGACTAGCTTCCTAAATGCCTGTCTTTAACTCCTGTTTTCACCAATCTTTTTTTGCAGTTTTTGGCCGGGGCTGGGTTTGAACCCGCCACCTCTGGCATATGGGGTCGGCACCCTACTCACTGAGCCACAAGCACTGCCCCCTTTTTTTTTTTTTTAAGAGACAGAATCTCACTTTGTTGCCCTCGGTAGAGTGCTATGGTGTCACAGCTCACAGCAACCTCCAGCTCCTGGGCTTAGGCCATTCTCTTGTCTCAGCCTCCCGAGCAACTAGGACTACGGGCGCCCACCACAACGCCCTGCTATTTTTTTGTTGCAGTTTGGCCCGGGCTGAGTTTGAACTCACCACCCTTGCTATATGGGTCCGGCGCCCTAGTCACTGAACCACAGGCACCACTTCACTAATCGTTTTTAAAGCTCACCAATCATTTTTAAAGCTCACCTGCTCCACTTAAAATAAAATGAAATGTACTTTATTTATGGAAAAGCTAGTTCACTTATCGCCTAAAATTATCTTATATGTCATTTCATGAGACACACATAGCAATTAGAATAAAATAAAACAAAGCAGTGCCCTACAAGATAGGAGGAATTGAAACTAAACTATTGTTGCTTTAATTAGTAGTCATACTTTATGCACAAAAGTAACGTTCTTTCTGGCCTGTAGGCTAAAAAGTAAATAAATGTATAGTATGTCATTTGCGCTATGGAGTACGATGGAGAAAATACATGTAGGCCAACGTTCTAACACATGGGTAGAGGTAGTGATGGTCAGAAAAAAGCCTCTTTGGTAAGAGAATATTTAAGTAGAAACTTAAAGGGAGCAAGAAGGCAACCATTTGGATATGCAGAGTAGTGGAACTGCATGTGCAAAGGCTCTGTGTCAGGAATATTCTGGGGGCAGGATAAATAAGAGACAGAGATGGCTTGAGTAGAGTAGGAAATAGAGGGAAGCAGGGGATGAGAGCTGAGAGATACCAGGAAGCCAGATCATTGGATTAGTCAGCTAGTCCCAGAGCAGTGCTGCATAGAACTCATGGGCATGCTAACTAGCATTTTTTCCTTATTTTTGGATTAGTAGATTGGCTGTGTTGGATGTATTTTGCAAATTAGGCTCAGGCCCCTTCTACATGTGTTCATTCTGGGGTCCAGACTGAAGGCTGGAAGTGATTCTCCCAAACCTCTTCTCCTGGTCGATAGAATTCCATGGTGCAAAGTGGCAGCCTAACCCCCATGCAGGTGGCAGCCTCAAGGCTGTTCATGTGCTATTTACAAACACTGTACAGGCCAAAACAACGTGCAGGGCCATGCCCCAAACAGAGTGGGGAAAAGTGCACCCAAAGCAAAGAGTGAAGAACTGTGACCTTGAAACAATCTCCCGCACACAGAGGAGTGGCAGGGATGGGGGTCTTTGACTTTTACTCTTTGTGTGAAAGTCTTTAACTAATATTCTTTTTGGAAAGGGAAGTGACTAAAGAATATCAAGCCACGGAGTGACTTGTTCTGAATTTTATTTTCAAAAGGTAACTCTAGAAAGATGAGGGAAATTAAATCTGAGGGTAAGATTGGAAGCAATAAGGCCGATAAGGAGGGTGTTGCCATATTCCAGCTGAGAGGGGACGGCGGCTTTGACCATGGTATACAGTGTGGGTGGCATGAAACTGTCCCTTTAGGATCTGTTGTTCAAGTAGAGCTATGGGGACTGGATGTCAGGTATGAAAGAAAAGGGTCAAGGAAAGACTCCAGGACCTGGGGTTGAAGGATGTGGAATTATGAGTAGGGAAAGACGGACAAAGATCGGGTTTGAGGGATGGGATGGGGGCATCTGGAGTTCTGTTTGCTCGTGTAAGGTTTGAGATGCCTGTTAGGCTTTCCAGTGGAGATGCCGCGTAGGCAATGGGTGTATGTGGATCTTGTCCTCAGTAGAGATGTGCTGGCTGGAGATAAGGTTCAATGAAACTTTATAGTAGACTTGGATGTGTTTTTGTCTTGGATGTTGAAATATAATATTTTACTTAGAAACAGAGATAATTTTTTATGTAATCTCTTGTGCCAAGGAGTCTCTAAATCCTCTTGTTCTCTCTTGGTTTTCCCCTCCAAATAGAACATGCTTCTCTTTATCTGTCTGTCTTTCATTCTTAATTGACACTTTTGAAGACTAGTCTACTTCCTCGATTCCATTCACTCCTTAATTCATTGGGATCTATTTTC
Source organism: Arctocebus calabarensis (assembly GCA_963573935.1). NCBI lineage: Eukaryota > Metazoa > Chordata > Mammalia > Primates > Lorisidae > Arctocebus > Arctocebus calabarensis. The sequence continues at coordinate 14,278 of CAUYON010204793.1, read as the reverse complement.
TGACTGCTGCCATTATGAAAACTGCCCTGATGAAAGTCGCCAACTCTGCAACCCCCCAAGTGCACTCAACCCTGCTGATTTCACTGCTGTGTTCGAGTTTTTCCACCACTCCCGACATGGGAATCTCTCCCCACTGTGGTTTATGCTGTCCTTGCCCAGTTTTCTTCCTTCTTTTCCAAGCTGTTCAGTTTTGTCTCCTTGAACACATTTTTCCTCCTAGGCTAACCTCTTACACGCTGGCTCTGTCCCCGACCTGAAGTTCTGAACCCTCTCTGCGGGAAGTCTCATCCCCCTCAGCGACCTTGACCCTCCCTTGAATGTCATGAAAGTATTTCCACAACATGTGGGACACATCCTAGTCGGTGTCCAACTGGCACCTCAATGTTAACATAGCCAAACTGAAACATCTGCAGGTGACTGGAGAGTTAGAGACCATCTCTCTTCCTCTAAGCCATAGTAGCTAGGACTTTTTATAATTGGCCACTCACCAGTTCCTCCTCCAACACCCCTTCACCTCTGAATTGACTTGTGATGCTCCACTGTGGCATGTCCTAGGAGCCATCCTTTCCTTTGTTTTCATTTACTGATACTATAAGACAACTGATCCAGTTATTACCTCCTCTGTGGAGGCTCCTCCAGGTTCATTGCCAGGATACAACACTCTTCCTCAGAACTCTGCCAGAATCCTATTCACATATCTCATCATGTTACGTTAATACTATGTGTACATAGATTTGCCTCTCTAATTAAACCTCTCCAGGGCAGAATGCTTTATTCATCAATGCACCCCATTATCTAGATCAGTACCCAACCCTTAGTAGGATCTCAATAAACTTTTTGAAATTAACAGAAATGACATTTGGAAAAACGAATCCAACCAAAACTAAGCCAGGCCCAGGTGCAGCCATAGACACACAGTCTTCCAAGCCTGGTAGCTTCACCTCTGGGATTCAGGGTAATTTTGATCCATTTGAAAGCTTTTCTTCATGGCCACTATACAAAGATAATGAGAGTGTGCTTGTGGCTGCAGGCAAGTAGCCTAGATGATTCACATAAGTTCTGACAACTCTTCAGAAAGAGAAAGTAGCCCGATCACCCCCAGGCAGATGATGAGTGTGTCTTATGTTATTTTCAGGCAATGTACGGTTTTATTTTTGTCGTGCACCAAATGGACTCGGTGTCAGGCAGTCAAATGTCTGGCAATCTGCCTGGCCCAAGAGACTACGTGAGTGGTGAACAGAACATTATTGCATGATAATGATTTCTGCTATTGAAGATAAATTCCAATGCAAAGAAGAAAGGTTTATTTCCAGAGGAGGAGATATTGATCCGGTGGCCACTTTAAATAAAATGAAGAGTTGCAGGTGTGGAGAGGTGTCCAGTCCTGTCACCAGCACTGGGGTCTGATTAGCAGAGGGCAAGGCCTCCCGAAGGCAGAGGACGGCTCGCCTGTACAGAAATTCCATGAACCCTCCATGCTGTTATGTTCTTACAGAAATGTGTTGTGTGGATCGGAGGTACTGTGGAAAGCACAGGTTCTACTCTTAGAATAATTACCATTATGCTTCCTAAGTGTGAAATGGAGCAAGGCCTCTTCAGATCTACCACCATTGGCCAAGGTACCATCTTTAGGATCTCACTTGCTTCATTGAGGAAAAAAAAATGATTTCTAATGATTTTTTCTAAAAAAAAAAAAAGATTTTCATAGGTAGATTGGGAGCCTCGATTATTGGACTTGTTTTATAGACTTCATGGTTCATTGAAACAGGAGTCTCTTATTCTTTAGATACAGTTTGAGATTGAGGAGGTGATTACTCTTCATTAGGTTTTCGCTGGTCATTATGACCTGTCTAGGCTGAATATTCACAGAATATTCAGTCTGGGAAGGACATTAGAGATTATCTCAGCTAATCATTTTTATTCTTTAGCAAGAAAACAATGATCCTGAGATAAATAACATATACAAGGTCCCATACTTGACTCAGACATTTTTTGAGGCATTATTAAAATACGTGACTCTTTTTAACCTTGCTGGAGTTCTGGTGATTGTATTAATGTAAAGACGTTTTCTTTGGGATCGCACTAATTTATTCCAGAATAAGATAATCTTCACCGAGACTTTACAAATGTCTGAAGGTTTGAGGAACACTAGCTCTCTTTTGTGTCACAGGTTAGAACACCCATTCCTGTAGCCTTTGCATGGGTAAACGCGGATTATCTGATGCTTGCATCTTTCTCCTCCTGATGATTAATTTACCAAAGTTTGCTTTACCCACGGCTCAGGAGGGTGCTGTATGTTCATGTGAGAAGTGTCAAGAGCTGTACCAAGTGTGAGTTTGCATCTCACAGTGGGGAGGACTTGCAGGGTGTTGGAGATCTGTGGCTGGAAGGTTCACTGGTCAGAAGCTTGCTCAAGTGAGGGACTGGGCGATGGTCAGTGGGTTTGCATTCAACCCAGGTGAAAACTCAGGGGCCACTTCGGTGCATCCTCGGCAGAAGTTGGACAGTAACTCTGTTCTGGTGCTCTTCCCTTGACACTTGGTTTTGCCATTAGAGTAGTGAGGCTAGGGGCAAAGAAGATGGAGAGAGAGACAAATCTCTCTCTCTTTCTCTCTTTTTTTTGCTCCTCACAGTAATGACTCTACTGCTTCCCAATGGGTTACAGCCCAATATAATTGCACCCTTGTTGAAGGCTTGTTGAGTCATTGTAATTTTCTGTATCTTGACCTAGTTGCTGAGTCCCTGTGTGGATAAAACAAAAAAAAAAACAAAACAAACCAACCAAAAAAACACTCTGAGTACTCTGGACCGATTATCTACATATACATTTAAATTATAAGCATTCAAACTCTAAGATGTTACCATTATTAGTATATTTCTGACCTTTTAGCATTGTGACCATATGCAATTTTAGACGTTTTTATGACATTTTTCTTGCTATAGTTTCTGTTTTTCACTCATGTGTTTTCCTGATGCTGTTTGCTGTTGGATAACTGAGAGGACAGTGGACCTATTGGAATTTGAAATGCCCCTTTCCAACAGATTGTAAGTGAACTTGATACTCAGGCTCCATTAGAGCTTCTTTCTGATGCACAAGAAGCTATATTTATGATCCTATCACACCAAAGTAAGCTCTCTTTTTTCCTCTGCTTCCAAAGCTCTCATTGTCTGCACCAGTTATTTGGCAGTTAATTACATACTGCCTTGTGGCATTATAATTTAACTTTTACTGTATTTATATCATCTGTGTAAGTGGACTCCAATCCTGGAGGGAGAGAATTGAGTGTTAGGCTTCTTCCTTCCCTCTCTAACACCTCACAGAATGCTGTATTCATAGTTGGCTGTCAAACAATATTTGCTGAATGATCTACCACACAGAATTTCTTAATGCCTCTGCATAATGGTCCCAGAGAGAATGTTTCATAAAAGGAGACAATATTCTTCCCAGTATTAAAATATTCAGTGAAATGCCACAATAGTGATGTTTCAAAAGTCTGCAGATTAGATGTTTCAGGGAGTGAAATGGGCTATTGGTGTGTGTGTGTGTGTGTGTGAGAATGCGTACGCTCATGCTTATGCTTAACTTTCCTGTGTACATGAGGTCTATATCCCTTCCAACTAGAATTTGGGGAACCTTTGTCAGTCCCCTGATTAAGGATGGAGGACGCCGGCTGGGTAATGGATGTCTTGCTCTGGCTGGCAAGGCAGTAATGCTTCAACTGGAAAATCATTAAATCCCAGATTTCAGCCTGTCTCCCTGCCACCGCACATCAGCAGCAAATCTGCTTTAACAGCCAAGAATTCCCTTATCTCTCCGTGACCGGACCGTGTGCTGCCGTTCTCTGTAGATGGGAGACAGAGCTGCATCATTACCCGGGGGTGACAAGGATATAATTTACAGGCTCAATCAGTTTTAGTTACCATGTAATTACAGAGTTATTACATGGTCATTTGTTCCTCATGGACACCAGTGATCTCTTACCCCGTTCTGCTGCGGCCTGTTTCTTGTCCTATGCTGCTCAGGATGTTCCGTTGCTTGTGCATGGAGTGTTAAATGGCGTAGTATGAAGGAAGGACAAACAATTTGGGACAAGATGCTGATTATGCCACGATGCTATTTGTTCTCTGCAATTGGCCTGATGATAATAACAGCACCCCATGGCTTTCCTCCCCTAGGCCCCGAGTTCACATTTTCTCCACCAGAGAGGCTGGACACAATATTGTGCTTGGCAGCATGGGGGAAATTGGGTGCGAGGAATATCCTGACCCATCCCCCTCGGTGATGCCATGACACAATATCAACTCCAAGATTATGTCACTGCCTCTCTGAACTTGAAGCTCATGTTAACGCAGCTCCTGTTGGAAGAAGAAAAATCCTTTTCATAATGGAAAAGGAGAAGGAAGCATTTAAGTGTGTAATTCGGGATCACGGAGAAATTATGACAGGGTTCGGTAGCCTGCCCAGTGTCGCCAAGTGCCCAGTATATCTGGAGCTCAAGTGACAGAGCTTGGCTCCTTTCCCTGTGACTCGCTGAAATGAGTTCCTGTCACTAGGAGGCTAAACCCTGGTGACAGCAACTGTGCTAGAAACCGTGTGAAGAGCTGCCTATTCCCTCACATTTGCTCGAATGACCGGGACAAGCCCCTGACTCCTCTGCTTTTGTTAATTAGGAATTGACGTGTCTGATACTCTTTCACATTCTGAGGCTGTCTAGTAAATGTGAGCTCGTAGTCTTTGGGAAAGGCGGCATTTCTGTTACTGTGACAAAGCGGGACAGCCCTGCAGGGACGCCGGTGGTGTGCTGGAGGTGGCGTGGGACGGCAAGTCGGGAGACCTGGTTCTGCTCTTGGTTCTGTCCCTGAGCTCCATGGTCAGAGGCCACTTCTGTGCTCTGTTTCGCTTTGGTTGCTTTCTCGGGATGCTGTGGTGTGGCTGTCTGTCCCCTCTAAACCTCGTGCCGAAGTACAGTCCTCTGTGTTAGAGGTGGGATGTAATTGGGGGTGTTTGGTCATGGAGTAGCGCCCTCTGGGGGGTGAGTGAGTTCTCACTCTGTTGGCTCCTGTGGGAACTGGTTTGTAGATTCAGCCTGGGATTCCACCCCAGCTTCTTCTCTTTCCGTGCGATCTGCACACACAGGGTCCCTTTCACCTTCTGCCAGAAGTAGAAGCAGCCCGAGGTCTTCCCCGGATGCCAAGCACCATGCTTCGTGTACAGCCCACAGAACTGTGAGCCATGTACATCTCTTTCCTTTATAAATTACCCAGCCCTGGGTGTTCCTTTATAGCAACACAAAGAGACTAAGACCCAGGACAATCGTGAGACGCACCAGACAAGGTCCGAGTTCCTTTCTCCCGGGCAGTCTCGGACTCCATGGCTTAAGTCCACCTGCAGAGGACAGCTGGAAAGCAGTGTGGCATCTTTAAGGCAGAGAAACACAAGGTCACGGGGTGATGATATTCAATGTCATTATACACGTCTTCTCTCGAGGGAGCCAGGAAAGTGCGGGCTTGCTCCTCACATCTCCGGTGATGGAATGCTGTGAACCGCTGACACGCTCTCCCACTTCTCCCCATCAAAACACTTTGCTGACTTAATTAAAATACCTTTTTTCCCTTCTCAAACGCCTTAAAAATGGCACTAATTATAATGTAACTGCTATGTAAGTAATATGTGCAGGTAATATTGTGATTATATATAGACAGCCATATGCTACTATGCAGCCTCTCTCCGTGCCGTGAAGTTGCTGAAGCGGATAACTCCATGTCCGTGCACAAAGTAATTGCACCAAACTAATTTGTGTTTGCAAACAGATCCCAAATTAACTATGTAAATAGGCAGATCTGGAAACAAAATATTATGCCGTGCATGTGTATACACACACACACGCACGGGGTGGAGGGGTGGTGTTCTCCCTGCACGTATGACAGTGGAGCTTGAACTGGGGCTTGGCCATGGCTGGTGTTAGTTTTGGGGCCTCCCGGTCACTCCGGATCCCTATCCTGCGTGAGTCCTTCTCTGTCATTGTGTCAGAGCATAAGCTACTGCAGGCAATCTGAATTTGTTCCCTCACTCTGCCTTTCTTGACCTGGCTTGCTACTCTCGGGCGTTCCTTGACCAGGCGGCAGACTCTGGCCAAGGGCTGGATGTGGGCTACAGAGTTTCTCCTAGTGAAGAAGCTGGTGCATGGAGCTGGGGCGAGTCTTGTCCTCTGAACTGCAAGTGCTGTGCCCTGAGGACTGTGTGGTCTTTTGATATCTGTCTCCACTTCGAGCCTTTTGCAAGCCTCAGTTTCCTTAACAATGAAGTGGGGGAGTGATACATCCCCCTATGGGGCTGTTTGGAGGAGCAGAGGAGTGCGTGTCCGTGGTTTAGCTTGGATGGAGCTCAGTGGCCATTAGAGCCCACTGCTGCTACTGCTATGCTTAATGGTGCCACTGTCCCTGGCTGTGCCAGCGCACCTGTCACGCGTCCTGTCATCAGAGTGACGACTGCCTTCAGGCAGGTGACGGGTGAGGGAGGTCTGCCTCAGAGAGGAAAGCCCACTTTGGCAAGGCGGCCTCACCGTCGCACCTGTCTGCCCCCTCCTATCCGCGGTCTCCCTCCCCTTCTGCGGGAAGTCCAGGGCTCCACCCCTGCCGCCCTCCACTGGACAGACCTCCTGCTCTTGTTCTTTTCTGCCGTCCTTGTTGGGTTTCAGACCGTCTCTCTAGTCTGCCTCCATGTCTGAGCAGCTATTTTGAGCGTGTATAGCAGCCTTGCAGGTCTCCTGCGCCGTTTGCTTCAGTGACTCCCTCCGCCCAGGGAAATCCACCCCTCCACGGCTGTTGCTCAAACCTCGCCTTCCCAGGAGAGCGTCCCTCCAGCCGGCTGGACAGCAGCCTGCCCCACTCCCGGGTACCGCTCCGTTCTCATCCTTCCTGCTTCTGTTTTTGTGTCACTGTCATCGCCTTCTCCTGTGCTGTTCATTTCATCTCTGCCTTGTTTGTGGCCGGTCTCTCCCCACCAGCTTGTGAGCTGCTTGGAAGCTCGGTGGCTTGTTCACTGAAGGTTATCGAAAACCTCCGTCTGTGTTCATCCCTGGACGGCCCTTTGGCAATTGTCACCACAGAGCCACGTCTAAGTCCCTCTGCTTGTCCTCTCAGCAGCCAGACGGACTGGGGCGAGAAGGACCAGGACACGGAGCCGAGGAACCTTAGCAGAGGCTGTCAGAGGAAACACTTCTGAGGGGCCAGATGGAGCTGGGAGCCTGTGGGCAGCGAGCCCCAAAGGGGCCTGGGCCTGAGCTAACAAAGGCAAACCTCAAAGGCAGTGCCTGGGAATAAGACACCAGCAGGGGTGGGAATTGCCCCATGAATATGCTGCGTATGTGACCCCAGGAATCACTTCACCTGTCTGTGGCTCCCTTTTCTTATCTGTAAATCATAATGAAATTTATCACATTCACACCATGGGGTTATTGTGAGGATCAATTAGGAAACTATCTAAAAGTAACTTCCAAAATACAGATCCTTATTTATTTATTATTTATTTTTCTTATGAGACAGACTCTCACTCTGTTGCCCAGACTAGAGTGTCAGGCCTGAGCTAAGCTCGCAGCAACCTCAAGCTCCTGGGTTCGAGTGAGCCTCCTGTCCTCCTGACTCAGCCTCCCAAGTACCTAGGACTACAGGTATGCACTACAATGCTTGGCTAACTTTTCTATTTTTAGTAGAGATGGGGTCTCGCTCTTGCTCAGGCTGGTCTCCAACTCAAGCTCAAGGGATCCTCCTGCCTAGGCCTCCTAGAGTGCTAAGATTACAATTGTGACCTGTCGCGACCAAATAAATGATCACACAGGACACGGACCTACTGTGCCCAGCCTCCATCACTCCTTAAATGTTGGTGGGTTGTTACTGTTTCTGTCTGTATCTCTCAGTTTACCAGTCATCAAAATTGGTCATAGCAGGAACGTTCTTTGGTTAGAAAGGAGATCTAGTGGGAAGTATTTCTAAGGGATTGTAAGTTGCCAATATTATTGATGGATTGCTTTTAGGAGCCAGCCAATATAGACAGTGTTATCTGAGATGGATTGGTTTGAAGTGACAGAGACAGACTAGATTAGTCCTGAAGACTTAACTCTCAGATGTGTGATAGCTCATGCCTGTAATCCTAACACTCTAGGAGGCCAATCCAGAAGCAGTGGATTGCTTGAGTTTAGGAGTTCGAGACCAGTCTGAGCAAGAGTGAGCTCCATCTCTACTAAAAATAGAAAAGTGGCAGGTGCCTGTCATCCCAGCTACTTGGTAGCTGAGGCAGGAGGATATCTTGAGCCCAAGAGTTTAAGGTTGCTGTGAGCTATGATGATTCCACAGCATTCCATCTAGGTTGATGGAGACTTTGTTGCAAAAAAAACCCAAAAAACAAAAACAGGAGTGATCAGTGATCAGTCTGGGATCTGCAGGTAGCAAAAAATAGGTCAGGTTTGGTGACACCTTTTAGTAGAAGAGCCTTCGCTTTCTTCAGCACACGTGGAATCATTTTCTATTTCATTAACTTGAGATTAGGAATAACCCCATGACATGAAATGTTTGGGATATTGATCTGAACAAGTAATTGATCGCAGGTCCTACCCTTTCTTCCAGGTCTCCTGTTTTCCACCTTCTAATACTGACAAGCCTAGCTCCTCCTTGACCCTCAGGCTGTAGGAAATTTAGCAGGGAGTAATGGGCAGGCCATTATAAAACTTCTAGCCACTAATATTAGATAAGAAAGTCTCCTGTGCTCACCTCTTTTTTAACCTTTTTGGAAATCATTTCTTCTGCCAGTAAGTGACCCAATTAACCTGTTCAAGTCTTGATAGAAAGAAACAATTTTTTTTTCCTGTGCATGTGCTTTGATTTCAAATTTGGATTCAGATATCAACTCACCACTTGCTAGAACATGGCAATGAACCCATCACGGGAACACTCGATTTCTTTATTGTTATAGAATGAAGGTTACTAGCTAGCCCCACAGTATTACAAAAATTGAACTAGTTAATATATGTGCCGGTACCTAAGACAATTGTTGGCATATAACGGGCATACCCTTCTGTCATTCGTTTTCAGCACTGAAAAAATAAAATTGTTTCAGTTACATTTACCTGGATTGGAGATTTTCTTTATGTGAAACATGTCATCCCACACCTCTTCATTAATTTTGCTCTGCCTTTGGGGGGTCTGTGTGTGTGTGTGAGAGAGATTGTTTTGGTGATATTTCTTCTTTTGATTTTCTTGCTTTTTAAATTTGTAAGCAAAGGGATAGGAGAAAACTCCAGGAGGAATCTAGTGTATCTGAAGATGAGAATGTGGAAATGAAAGATGCTCACGAGACCCAGTCTAAAGTACTGAGAGCGAAAGAATTTTGTTGGATTCCCTCACTGTATTCGGAATAACCTTAACGTATTGAGACAGTCGTACATTTTACTTTTGTCTCTCGGCATTAATGTGCTGACTTGGAGGATTATTAAACTATAATTCCCCGGGATATGTTTCTGTCGCTCAGGGTCTGAACGTGCAATCATTAGCAAACCCAAGATTTAGGAGTCTTGCTTCTCGATGGTGGATGGGAGCAGAGCAGGGCACAGGGCTGATGCCAGGGTCTGAGCCAGACTCCCCCCTCTGCTGCTGAATGGCTGGACAGTCTGCCTGCTAGTGACACTTGCAACCAGAAGACAAGAGGCTCTATTGTGACTGTCACATTTATTATCAGTTATGACTTTTGGGAAGTTACCGATCCACTCTGTTGTAAAGATCAAGGAAGCTACATGTGCTACCATATTTCTGAGCTATGAATACTAAGTATTGTAGTGTTATTTGTCTTTAGTTTTCCTGAGTTATTAGCTGGATTTCCAACCCGGGGAATGAGGACCAGGACACAGAGAAGCTTTTCTGCTATGATATTAGCAGCCCAGTGGCATTCTCTGCTTTTTTGGTCAGTAGGAGAGAGTGTTGTTGTGTGCTTTAGAAGAGGAATGGCCCTGTTCAAGGACATGTATAAGGTGGAAGTATAAGGACCCGCACAGTGACTCACACCTGCAATCCCAGCCCTTGGGAGGCTGAGGCGGGTGAATTGCCTGAGGTCACAGGTTCGAGACCAGCCTGAGCCAGAGCAAGACCTCATCTCTAAAAATATCCAGGTATTGTAACAGGCGCTTGTAGTCACAGCTACTTGGGAGACTGAGGCAAGAGAATCCCTTAAGCCCAGGAGTTTGAGGTTGCTGGGAACTGTGAAGACACAGCATTCTACCAAGGGTGATGTAGTGAGACTCTTGTCTCAAAAACAAAAAAAAGGTACAAGTGCCTGAGGGAGGTTTATGCTTCCTGCTGGTCAATGGTCTTTCTGTATGGGCTCCAGATGTGTTGCTAAAGAGGAGCAATTTGACCAAAAAAAAAAAAAAAAAAAAAAAAAGCTGATGTGAGCACCAACCTTTTCAGTGTCCCAGATGCCAGCATTTTCCAACAGTATCAGTCCGCTCAATGAAAGCTTTTAATGTTGTGCTAAATTTTCCCTGGATACCTTTAGAGAAAATGCCGCTCCTGCTCACTGCTGGGCACTTCCAGTGTTCCCACCCAACAGAGGAAAGGAGTTTCCCTTCTTAAACAAAGAAGCTTTGGGTTTGGAATGTGGAACACAAAACTGGGTATGAGATGGGTCCAGCTCTCAGAGGCTCACAGCCATCGTGGTAAGAAATACCTGATCATAGTATTATACCCAGGGCAATAGTTACATTACCTGCAGGATAAGGCAGGGTAGAGTAGATAGGCTGGACACAGTAAGGGTTCCTTGGTACACACATCACAGCACTGTGGAATCCTTTAATTCAGCGATTATTGATATGTTATGTGCTATGATATTAGACATTAATGTCTGTCATCCTCACTACATCAAATCTTCATAAACCGGTGCGTTTATCTCTCTTGTTCCCCTTACATCTCTAGCTTGTAGGACTCTACTAGCAGATAGATGGTGGTAAAAACATATTTTTGAGCAATATTTCGTTTTCGAGTTTATTGCTATTGATTTATGCTTCTGTTACCTAAAGTAGAAGTGTGAAGAGGTTTGATTAAAGTAGAGAAGTCTGCGAGGCAGGGGCAGCTCTCCATAAAAGATGAAGTTGGGAATCCCATTAGATTATTCTAATGGCCAAGGGGTAATAGCTGAACAATCCTGCTTCTGCTCTCATGTTCTTGCTCCTGGTTTGGTTTTTGTCTCTCGAGACTTCGACATGGCCACTAAGGATAGGAGCTGAGTTTTAAGATTTGACCTAATTTTCCTCCTCCAAGCTATGTGTGTTCTTTTTAATGGGTCTGCCAAAAGCAAACAGAATAATTGTAACTTCCCGTAACTTAACAAAGGATACCTTTTAAAATAAGTAGCATAGGAAGTTCAGCCAAGATAAGGGACGGCACTTTTTAGCCAACCTCATCATGGCCCTTCCTTCTGCTGTCTTCTCAGTTACTGAGGTCTAGGGTGATGCCGAGGAAGAGACTCGAGTATGAGTGGCCCTATGTGGAACCATAGGACACGACGCAGGCAGTTTTCACAGATTGTTGATTTGGCTTCATTTATTGTTTCTGCAAGATGGTAAAATAGTCACCCGTCATGCCCCTGGCCACTACTTCTGGGATCAGTTCAAGCATTCAGTTCAATCATTCTCCCCATAGCTAGATGGCAGGAGAAATCCAGTTACATCATGAGACGTCCAGGGAAAGTCTGGGAACCTAGCCTTTGTCTGGTCCCATCAGTTGTTTGTGGGGGAAAGGAGAGAGTTAAAATGGAAAAATCATGTCATGAATACAGTTTTGGCCTAGTGTTATGTATTACCTGGCGTAGGTCACTTAGTCCTGAGAAGTGGACCCAGTCTTACTGGGGTAAGTACCAGTATTGCCCTCCTAGCAGTTATGTGTGTGCATGCATATATGTGTGTGTGTGTGCGTGTGTGTGCATTTGGAATGGGCCCTACACACTGCCTGACACAGTGGTATATAATATACCACAAATATAATAGCTTTGTGTGCGTGTCTCTGTCATGAAAATAGCAGATTTTTTCATGTCGAAGTTACATTTCTCCTGTAGTAAGTGGAAATCAGGGCCCTTGAGACACTTTGTGTTTCAGAGTTGAGAAATCTAAGGCCAAGAGAACAAATGCATTGTAGAACCCAGTGGGTTTGTTGGTTCGAGGGAGGGATGCCTGTCTCGGATATTGTCACCGGGGAGCCCTTCCTGGTGCATCTTCCTGTGAATCAAGGCGTTTCCTTATTTCCATGTTCCTGAGCTGGCCCACAGCTGAGAGAAGATGCAGATTTAGGGCACAACTGGGAAGGGGGAGACAATAGGCCTTCCGGGAGCTTCTGTGGGTCACTGAAGGCATCAGCCTCCCAGACAGGCCGTCCCCAGCACGAGTTCGCTAATGACATTTCATCCAGAGCGGCCTGTGCTTTCCCTGAGCACACCTGTGTGGAGGAGACAGCAGTGGAAGGCAGGACAAAGATGGGTTTCATTTTGCAGGAACAGCTTCAGCTTGGCGTCTTACCAGGCTGTGTGCTGCACCCTGTTTATACTGCTGGGATGCACCCTTCCTGGGATAGGCAGCCACACATCTCTTTGGACTCATTACATGGTCAAGTGCTGGCAGTGCCAGGAGGTGCGTCCAGTCTAAAGGAAGTGGGAGTAAAAGATGATGGGAAGAGGGAGGAGAAATGGAGAAATAAAATAAGTCAAGAGATAAGAGGGGACAGGGGGAGGGCAGAGGTGCGGGAGTCAGGGAGCTTGCTCTCACAGTCTTATAGGTAATTAGACCACACTCTTTCAAATTCAATAACATTTCTTTTTTTTCCTACTCATTATTCTGTACCTAGGGATACCTGAAGTTATTGTTTTGTTTATTTCCTTATATTGAGTGCCTTTATCAAACACACTGTTAGGACCTCCTGTGAGAATATTTATCACATGCATGATGTGAAGGGCTATTTAATTGTTCCAGGAGCCAGCTACCATTTTCTTAGTATGATTCAACAAGACAAGTGAGGGAGGTACATAGGCCCTCAATCTGAGCGCAGCTAGGCCAGACACACATTTCCCAGGCTCAATCAACAGTGGGGTGCAGGTTTCCTCTCTGGACCCTTCCCCTTTCCCGGGGTACCCCTTGATATCCCTGTGTCTCAGTGTTCCTGGTTCATCATCTGACTTTCTTAGAGACCCTGGAACTGGTGATTTTTTTCTGAGCTCTTACCAAAATTCTACCATCTCTGGAAATTCATCAAAAGATCCTGAGCAGTGTGCAGATGGGAAAATAGAAGATGAACGAGTATTGCCATCCTGGTTCCGCACAGGTGATGTGTAGAAATATAGTTGCTTCTATAAAGTTAAGGATCTAAAGTGGAATTTTATCTGTACGGGTCTCTGCGTCTCTTCCAGATTATGACCGTGCTGACTTTATGACCTTGGGTGAGTTACTTCACATCTCCAAGACAAAATTTCTGCAAAAGGGGGATAGTGATAGCACCTCCTCATAGAATGGTAACGAGGATAAATAAGATGATACTTGCAAAATGCTTAGTGCAGACTGACACCTAGTAAGGGCCCAAGAAATGTTGACGATTCTTACCGTTTTCTTCTTATTGCTGTCATTCTGAGCTTTTCCACAGGAGAGACCATATCATATTTATTTTTGTCAAAGGCTTTCAATAACTGTTTGTTAAATGGAACTAACTGTTCTAAGTAAAAGTAAATATACAAGAAACATTAAAAAAAATAAAAACCAATCCCTTTACATAACGACCCACCACTTGTACTGGTCAAAGGAGAAATCATAGCTTCTCACCGCTGTGAGTTATTAGGCTCTCGGAATAAGCCTTTCACATGACCTAATGATTAATGACTTATGCAAAGAAATTTTAATACCATTAATAAAAAATTAAGCAGCAAGCTTCCCCTACTTTTCTGACAGTGTCAGGTTTTCACCTATTCTCCTGGGAACAACAGGTTTCCGGGAACATGCTGAGTAGAGATAATAATAGATCAATCCCCGACGGGGCTCCTCTGGGTTTTCTGTGTTTTTTTTCTGGGCAGCATGTGGGGTGGATACAAGGCACTCTTTAGAGAAGGGAGACACGGGCCTTCGTGACATGGAGCAGAGAGAGAAGCTGGGCACTGGCTCTATCTTCTATTACCTGTTTATCTATCTGTCTGTCTGTCTGTCTATCTATCTATCTATCTATCTATCTATCTATCTATCTATCTATCTATCTATCTATC